>ONZH01018732.1:0-50838 GCA_900303285.1 Rhinella marina | reverse complement strand
AAAGAGAGGAGATGAGCGTCCGGCGCTGTCCTCTGGGAGAGAAGATTAAAACGCTCAGGATGGGCAGAGCCTCGATAGAGGGCGGGGTCAGCAGTAAATCTCATTATCATTAGAGGGTGTGGTCAGCAGAGTGATCTCATTATCATTTAGAAGGAGGGTCAGCAGTAATCTCATTATCATTAGAGGTTGAGGTCAGCAGTCATCTCATTATCATAAGAGGGTGGGGTCAGCAGATTCATCTCATCATAAGAGGGTGTGGTCAGCAGTAATCTCATTATCATAAGAGGGTGTGGTCAGCAGTAATTCTCATTATCATTAGAGGGTGTGGTCAGCAGCCATCTCATCATTAGAGGGTGGGGTCAGCAGTCATCTCATTATCATAAGAGGGTGGGGTCAGCAGATTCATCTCATCATAAGAGGGTGTGGTCAGCAGTAATCTCATTATCATAAGAGGGTGTGGTCAGCAGTAATCTCATTATCATTAGAGGGTGTGGTCAGCAGCCATCTCATCATTAGAGGGTGGGGTCAGCAGTCATCTCATCATTAGAAGGAGGAGTCAGCAGTCATCTCATTATCATTAGAGGTTGAGGTCAGCAATAATTTCATTATCATTAGAAGGATGAGTCAGCACTCAGCAGTCATCTCATTATCATTAGAAGGAGGGGTCAGCAGTCATCTCATTATGATTAGAGGGTGAGGTCAGCAGAATCATCTCATTATCATTAGAACGTGAGGTCAGCAGTCATCTCATTATCATTAGATGGTTGGGTCAGCAATAATTTCATTATCATTAGAGGGTGAGGTCAGCAGTCATCTCATTATCATTAGAAGGAGGGGTCAGCAGTCATCTCATTATCATTAGAAGGAGGGGGTCAGCAGTCATCTCATTATCATTAGAGGGTGAGGTCAGCAGTCATCTCATTATCATTAGAGGGTGAGGTCAGCAGTCATCTCATTATCATTAGAGGGTGAGGTCAGCAGTCCTCTCATATAATTAGAGGGTGAGGTCAGCAGTCATCTCATTATCATTAGAGGGTGGGGTCAGCAGTCATCTCATTATCATTAGAGGGTGGGGTCAGCAGTCATCTCATTATCATTAGAGGGTGGGGTCAGCAGTCATCTCTATCATTAGAGGGTGAGGTCAGCAGTCATCTCAATCATTAGAGGGTGGGGTCAGCAGTCATCTCATTATCATTAGAGGTTGGGGTCAGCAGTCATCTCATTATCATTAGAAGGAGGGGTCAGCAGTCATCTCATCATTAGAGGGTGGGGTCAGCAGTCATCTCATTATCATTAGAGGGTGGGGTCAGCAGTCATCTCATTATCAGTAGGACAGGAATCAGACAGGCAAAGCTCAGGTCTGGATGCAGCTACCTGGGAGATTACTGCCAGCTGTCCTTTCTTCGGCACAGTCTATACAGACAGGACAGTTTGTTTCCAATATGGCGGGGGCGGGTAAGTACCAGTCTTCCAGGGCAACAAAGCCTCGGGGCGTTCCCTTAAAGGGCTTCTGTAGTTGTTTTAAACTGATGATCTATCCTCTCGATAGATCATCAGCATCTGATAGGTGGGGGTCCGACACCCGGCACCCCAGCTGATCAGCTGTTTGAGAAGGCAGCGGCACTGCAGGAGCGCCGCGGGCTTATCCACGTTTTCCTCAGGCCCAGTGATGTCACGACTAGTATCATTGGCCTGAGCGGGGCTAAGCGCTGTTTCAGTTTAAAAAAACTACAGAACCCCTTTAAGGAAGTAATATTCCTGGAAATCCCCTTTAAGGCAGAATTATCAAAAGATAAACTGCAGCCAATCACAGTGCTGCTTTCAAGTTATGAGATCAGTGTAAAAAATGAAAGCATTGCTCTGATTGGGCGGCAGCCGCTGTGCCCTGGTACAATGGTAACAGCAGTCACTTCTGCCCCTACAGACCACATTCCCTTTCAGCAGGGTCCGGGCACCACTGGGACAGGCCCTGATCACTGCCAGGTCCAGTAGCATTCAGGGCCCCCGATATCCATCCACCAGGAAGAGGCTCACCTGCTGGTTGGCATCTCTCCATTATCTTGTCCAGGACACGGGGGTGCAGGGACAAGAGGCTCTGGCAGAGCTGAGCACAGTCTTCTGGGCGACCACTGCTGGTGCCATCACTGAGGGTCACCAAACACTGCAAAAGAAAGGTCCACAGTAAATCTATCAGGACTTCAACCCAGGGACACCTGTGCACCCAGCCGCAGCTCTTCAGCTATCTGGACAGCTCCTGTGCTGAAGCCTGGTTCCCTGTGCCTCCACCCTGCTCCTGTGCTGAAGCCTGGTTCCCTGTGCCTCCACCCTGCTCCTGTGCTGAAGCCTGGTTCCCTGTGCCTCCACCCTGCTCCTGTGCTGAAGCCTGGTTCCCTGTGCCTCCACCCTGCTCCTGTGCTGAAGCCTGGTTCCCTGTGCCTCCACCCTGCTCCTGTGCTGTGTTCTCTTAGATATTCCTGGTTCAGGACTGATCTCCGGTCTTCTGTACAGTGATCTGTTCCTTCTCACATTGTAGTAGATATAAGGTCAGTGTCTCCAGTGTTAGACATCTTACAATTATTATGGTCACAGTTAGCAGTGCTGTGTTCTCTTAGATATTCCTGGTTCAGGACTGATCTCCAGTCTTCTGTACAGTGATCTGTTCCTTCTCACATTGTAGTAGATATAAGGTCGGTGTCTCCAGTGTTAGACATCTTAGAATTATTATGGTCACAGTTAGCAGTGCTGTGTTCTCTTAGATATCCCCGGTTCAGGACTGATCTCCAGTCTTCTGTACAGTGATCTGTTCCTTCTCACATTGTAGTAGATATAAGATCAGTGTCTCCAGTGTTAGACATCTTACAATTATTATGGTCACAGTTAGCAGTGCTGTGTTCTCTTAGATATTCCTGGTTCAGGACTGATCTCCAGTCTTCTGTACAGTGACCTGTTCCTTCTCACATTGTAGTAGATATTAAGGTCAGTGTCTCCAGTGTTAGACATCTTACAATTATTATGGTCACAGTTAGCAGTGCTGTGTTCTCTTAGATATTCCTGGTTCAGGACTGATCTCCAGTCTTCTGTACAGTGACCTGTTCCTTCTCACATTGTAGTAGATATAAGGTCAGTGTCTCCAGTGTTAGACATCTTACAATTATTATGGTCACAGTTAGCAGTGCTGTGTTCTCTTAGATATTCCCCGGTTCAGGACTGATCTCCAGTCTTCTGTACAGTGATCTGTTCCTCCTCACATTGTAGTAGATATAATGTCTGTGTATTCAGTGTTAGACATCTTACAATTATTATGGTCACAGTTAGCAGTGCTGTGTTCTCTTAGATATTCCCCGGTTCAGGACTGATCTCCAGTCTTCTGTACAGTGATCTGTTCCTCCTCACATTGTAGTAGATATAAGGTCAGTGTCTCCAGTGTTAGACATCTTAGAATTATTATGGTCACAGTTAGCAGTGCTGTGTTCTCTTAGATATTCCTGGTTCAGGACTGATCTCCAGTCTTCTGTACAGTGACCTGTTCCTCCTCACATTGTAGTAGATATAAGGTCAGTGTCTCCAGTGTTAGACATCTTACAATTATTATGGTCACAGTTAGCAGTGCTGTGTTCTCTTAGATATTCCCCGGTTCAGGACTGATCTCCAGTCTTCTGTACAGTGATCTGTTCCTCCTCACATTGTAGTAGATATAAGGTCAGTGTCTCCAGTGTTAGACATCTTAGAATTATTATGGTCACAGTTAGCAGTGCTGTGTTCTCTTAGATATCCCCGGTTCAGGACTGATCTCCAGTCTTCTGTACAGTGATCTGTTCCTTCTCACATTGTAGTAGATATAAGATCAGTGTCTCCAGTGTTAGACATCTTACAATTATTATGGTCACAGTTAGCAGTGCTGTGTTCTCTTAGATATTCCTGGTTCAGGACTGATCTCCAGTCTTCTGTACAGTGACCTGTTCCTTCTCACATTGTAGTAGATATAAGGTCAGTGTCTCCAGTGTTAGACATCTTACAATTATTATGGTCACAGTTAGCAGTGCTGTGTTCTCTTAGATATTCCTGGTTCAGGACTGATCTCCAGTCTTCTGTACAGTGACCTGTTCCTTCTCACATTGTAGTAGATATAAGGTCAGTGTCTCCAGTGTTAGACATCTTACAATTATTATGGTCACAGTTAGCAGTGCTGTGTTCTCTTAGATATTCCCCGGTTCAGGACTGATCTCCAGTCTTCTGTACAGTGATCTGTTCCTCCTCACATTGTAGTAGATATAATGTCTGTGTATTCAGTGTTAGACATCTTACAATTATTATGGTCACAGTTAGCAGTGCTGTGTTCTCTTAGATATTCCCCGGTTCAGGACTGATCTCCAGTCTTCTGTACAGTGATCTGTTCCTCCTCACATTGTAGTAGATATAAGGTCAGTGTCTCCAGTGTTAGACATCTTACAATTATTATGGTCACAGTTAGCAGTGCTGTGTTCTCTTAGATATTCCTGGTTCAGGACTGATCTCCAGTCTTCTGTACAGTGACCTGTTCCTCCTCACATTGTAGTAGATATAAGGTCAGTGTCTCCAGTGTTAGACATCTTACAATTATTATGGTCACAGTTGGCAGTGCTGTGTTCTCTTAGATATTCCTGGTTCAGGACTGATCTCCAGTCTTCTGTACAGTGACCTGTTCCTCCTCACATTGTAGTAGATATAAGGTCAGTGTCTCCAGTGTTAGACATCTTACAATTATTATGGTCACAGTTAGCAGTGCTGTGTTCTCTTAGATATTCCTGGTTCAGGACTGATCTCCAGTCTTCTGTACAGTGATCTGTTCCTTCTCACATTGTAGTAGATATAAGGTCAGTGTCTCCAGTGTTAGACATCTTACAATTATTATGGTCACAGTTAGCAGTGCTGTGTTCTCTTAGATATTCCTGGTTCAGGACTGATCTCCAGTCTTCTGTACAGTGATCTGTTCCTCCTCACATTGTAGTAGATATAAGGTCAGTGTCTCCAGTGTTAGACATCTTACAATTATTATGGTCACAGTTAGCAGTGCTGTGTTCTCTTAGATATTCCTGGTTCAGGACTGATCTCCAGTCTTCTGTACAGTGACCTGTTCCTCCTCACATTGTAGTAGATATAAGGTCAGTGTCTCCAGTGTTAGACATCTTACAATTATTATGGTCACAGTTAGCAGTGCTGTGTTCTCTTAGATATTCCTGGTTCAGGACTGATCTCCAGTCTTCTGTACAGTGATCTGTTCCTTCTCACATTGTAGTAGATATAAGGTCAGTGTCTCCAGTGTTAGACATCTTACAATTATTATGGTCACAGTTGGCAGTGCTGTGTTCTCTTAGATATTCCTGGTTCAGGACTGATCTCCAGTCTTCTGTACAGTGACCTGTTCCTCCTCACATTGTAGTAGATATAAGGTCAGTGTCTCCAGTGTTAGACATCTTACAATTATTATGGTCACAGTTAGCAGTGCTGTGTTCTCTTAGATATTCCTGGTTCAGGACTGATCTCCAGTCTTCTGTACAGTGACCTGTTCCTCCTCACATTGTAGTAGATATAAGATCAGTGTCTCCGGTGTTAGACATCTTACAATTATTATGGTCACAGTTAGCAGTGCTGTGTTCTCTTAGATATTCCTGGTTCAGGACTGATCTCCAGTCTTCTGTACAGTGATCTGTTCCTTCTCACATTGTAGTAGATATAAGGTCAGTGTCTCCAGTGTTAGACATCTTACAATTATTATGGTCACAGTTAGCAGTGCTGTGTTCTCTTAGATATTCCTGGTTCAGGACTGATCTCCAGTCTTCTGTACAGTGATCTGTTCCTTCTCACATTGTAGTAGATATAAGGTCAGTGTCTCCAGTGTTAGACATCTTACAATTATTATGGTCACAGTTAGCAGTGCTGTGTTCTCTTAGATATTCCTGGTTCAGGACTGATCTCCAGTCTTCTGTACAGTGACCTGTTCCTTCTCACATTGTAGTAGATATAAGGTCAGCGTCTCCAGTGTTAGACATCTTAGAATTATTATGGTCACAGTTGGCAGTGCTGTGTTCTCTTAGATATTCCTGGTTCAGGACTGATCTCCAGTCTTCTGTACAGTGATCTGTTCCTTCTCACATTGTAGTAGATATAAGGTCAGTGTCTCCAGTGTTAGACATCTTAGAATTATTATGGTCACAGTTGGCAGTGCTGTGTTACTTCTGATATATTACGAGTGGTTTCCTCTTTTTCGTCCATTCTCATGCAGTTTTCTTTCGGCTATTATTCTGGGCTGGTGTTCATCTGGATGTTTGAGAGGTTTTATTTCTTTAGTACTTCTTTTCCCTCTTTTGGTTTTGGATTACATATGTGGTGTCTCTCGTTGGGAAGCCCCATTTGTATCAGATTTCTTTGTCTCAGTGTATACTGGTGATGTTTGACACGTTTTTTGTGGCCGATGTTGTCGCTGACAGATCTGGGAGGGTTTAGATATTTTGGTAGTGTTCAGGTTGGATTTTTCTACTTCTAGGTTCTTGGACTTTAAGGTGGTAGACATGTATTCTGGTCAGTATGTCTCCGGTGTGCACCATCAGTTATAAGTAGAGTGGTATCGTGCGTGGGAAGAAGTGATTGAGGAGTTTGGGGGGGGGGGGGGGGGGGGGGGGGGGGGGGGGGGGGGGGGCGACTTCTTCAGGAATTTCTCTTTTTGTAGATCATGTCGGTGACATCTGTCTAGATCTACAACCTTTTCTTTACGCTATTTTATTTCAGTATTCACATTATCGTATGCGTCTACTAGATCAGTGTTCCCCAGCTCCAGTTCTCGGGCCTAGTTAACAGTCAGGATTTGAGGATATCTCACAGAATGAAGACCTGTGGTAATGCAATGAAACTAATGATATCACCTGCTGAATAATAAGGGAATCCTGACAACCTGACCGTTCGGTGGGCCCGAGGACTGAAGTTGAGGAACGCTGTACTAGATCACTGTGGGCTGCAATGAAGTGCGAGAGCATAGATTTCAATACCTTTATGGATATTTTATGTAATTTGCCCAATATTGTTACAGATATTGGTTTGTAGGGAAGAGAACAAACCTTTCAGCATGTTTTCTGTCATGGGTTGTTCATTTGAAATAATATCTTGGATTGGAGAATATGTTGAAGAGCCTTGGGGGGTATTCTACGTTTTTGGCTGGTTTCTTAATGTTGGGGGGGGTGGGGGGACTTGAGGAGACCAGCATCCCTTTGTATTTTCCTTACTTAATATATGGTGTGTTAATAGGATTGTGAGGATTACTAGCCGATTTGTTAGGGGTTAATATCGGCCTATATTGGTGCTGCTGCCCCGCTGGTTTCTGAGCTAGAACTCCGACCCACAAGGCAGCAGCTAGGAGGACTAACCTGTAAGCTCTGTCCCAACAGTCCCTCTTCAGTCCCTGCCGGACTACACAGCAGCTCATCCAGCACCCGCAGGAAGTCACTGGAGCACGCTTGCAGCTCTCTGGAGTAAAACAAAGGGTTAATGGTTGACATGTCAAGGAGCTGCACGCAAGAAAGACTATAACAGTGATGGCGAACCTTTTTGAGACCGAGTGCCCAAACTGCAACCCAAGGACCCACTTATTTATTGCAAAGTGCCGACACGGCAATGTAACCTGAATACTACAGTCCAGTATAGTATATATTCTATGTATTTTATCACTTAGCTATAATATCCTGCCTACATTCAGTGCACTACCTGTGTTGGTCATAGTGCGCCCTGCGCTGATGAATGGCACGAAAAGTCTAAGGGCCCATTCACACGTCCGGAAAATGGGTCCACATCCGTTCCGAAATTTGCGGACCCGTTCATTTTCAATGGGGACGCAAAAGATGCGGACGGCACACTGCCTCACTTCCGGTCCGAGGCCCCACAAAAAAATAGAACATGTCCTATTCTTGTCTGGAGCCACGGACAAGAATAGGCATTTCTATAGTGCCGGCACATGGCCCGTGAGCGTGTTTTGCGGATCCGCAAAACACATGTGGATGTGTGAATGAAGCCTAAGACATACTGATACACCATAGACTTTTTCAAAGGTGCGGGTGCCGATAGAGAGGGCTCTGAGTGCCGCCTGTGGCACCCGTGCCATAGGTTCGCCACCACTGGACTATAAGATCGTAGAACTCCAATCTCACCTGGAAGATTCTGGAAGTCCCCAAAAACAGTAATAGGAATTCAGTAGCACAAAAAGATCGGACAGGAAGGAGACGGCCCAGGAGCACTGCATATGGAGAGCAAGAACATGAGAAGAGAGAAGCAAGGAGCATAATATTGTCTATAGAGCATGACAAGTACTCCCACTATCTCCAAATACACTGTTACTCTCAACATCCCTGAAGGAGATGACAATACTATACCATCATTCTAACCTGTAGTCTGCACAACAGCTCGGGTACAACACACACAGTAAACCTGTCTACACATCATCTACACACGGGGTGATCAAAACCATCATCTACACATGGGGCACACGGGGGTGACCTGCCACACCATGAACCCTGAGGAGTAGAACAATCATCTACACATGGGGCACACGGGGTGATCTGCCACACCATGAACCCTGAGGAGTAGAACCATCACCTACACATGGGGCACACGAGGTGATCTGCCACACCATGAACCCTGAGGAGTAGAACAATCATCTACACATGGGGCACACGGGGTGATCTGCCACACCATGAACCCTGAGGAGTAGAACCATCACCTACACATGGGGCACACGAGGTGATCTGCCACACCATGAACCCTGAGGAGTAGAACCATCATCTACACATGGGGCACACGAGGTGATCTGCCACACCATGAACCCTGAGGAGTAGAACCATCATCTACACATGGGGCACACGGGGTGACCTGCCACACCATGAACCCTGAGGAGTAGAACCATCATCTACACATGGGGCACACGAGGTGATCTGCCACACCATGAACCCTGAGGAGTAGAACAATCATCTACACATGGGGCACACAAGGTGACCTGCCACACCATGAACCCTGAGGAGTAGAACCATCATCTACACATGGGGCACACGAGGTGATCTGCCACACCATGAACCCTGAGGAGTAGAACAATCATCTACACATGGGGCACACGAGGTGATCTGCCACACCATGAACCCTGAGGAGTAGAACCATCATCTACACATGGGGCACACGAGGTGATCTGCCACACCATGAACCCTGAGGAGTAGAACAATCATCTACACATGGGGCACACGAGGTGATCTGCCACACCATGAACCCTGAGGAGTAGAACCATCATCTACACATGGGGCACACGGGGTGATCTGCCACACCATGAACCCTGAGGAGTAGAACCATCATCTACACATGGGGCACACGGGGTGATCTGCCACACCATGAACCCTGAGGAGTAGAACCATCATCTACACATGGGGCACACGGGGTGATCTGCCATACCATGAACCCTGAGGAGTAGAACCATCATCTACACATGGGGCACACGAGGTGATCTGCCACACCATGAACCCTGAGGAGTAGAACCATCATCTACAACATGGGCACACGAGGTGATCTGCCACACCATGAACCCTGAGGAGTAGAACCATCATCTACACATGGGGCACACGAGGTGATCTGCCACACCATGAACCCTGAGGAGTAGAACCATCATCTACACATGGGGCACACGGGGTGACCTGCCACACCATGAACCCTGAGGAGTAGAACCATCATCTACACATAGGGCACACGGGGTGATCTGCCACACCATGAACCCTGAGGAGTAGAACCATCATCTACACATGGGGCACACGGGGTGATCTGCCACACCATGAACCCTGAGGAGTAGAAACCATCATCTACACATGGGGCACACGGGGTGACCTGCCACACCATGAATCCTGAGGAGTAGAAACCATCATCTACACATGGGGCACACGAGGTGATCTGCCACACCATGAACCCTGAGGAGTAGAACAATCATCTACACATGGGGCACACGAGGTGATCTGCCACACCATGAATCCTGAGGAGTAGAACCATCATCTACAAAAGGGGCACACGAGGTGATCTGCCACACCATGAACCCTGAGGAGTAGAACCATCATCTACCATGGGGCACACGAGGTGATCTGCCACCATGAACCCTGAGGAGTAGAACCATCATCTACACATGGGGCACACGGGGTGACCTGCCACACCATGAACCCTGAGGAGTAGAACCATCATCTACACATGGGGCACACAGGGTGACCTGCCACACCATGAACCCTGAGGAGTAGAACCATCATCTACACATTGGGCACACGGGGTGATCTGCCACACCATGAACCCTGAGGAGTAGAACCATCATCTACACATGGGGCACACGGGGTGACCTGCCACACCATGAACCCTGAGGAGTAGAACCATCATCTACACATGGGGCACACGGGGTGACCTGCCACACCATGAACCCTGAGGAGTAGAACCATCATCTACAAATGGGGCACACGGGGTGATCTGCCATACCATGAACCCTGAGGAGTAGAACCATCATCTACACATGGGGCACACGGGGTGACCTGCCACACCATGAACCCTGAGGAGTAGAACCATCATCTACACATAGGGCACACGAGGTGATCTGCCACACCATGAACCCTGAGGAGTAGAACCATCATCTACACATAGGGCACACGGGGTGACCTGCCACACCATGAACCCTGAGGAGTAGAACCATCATCTACACATGGGGCACACGGGGTGACCTGCCACACCATGAACCCTGAGGAGTAGAACCATCATCTACACATAGGGCACACGGGGTGACCTGCCACACCATGAACCCTGAGGAGTAGAACCATCATCTACACATGGGGCACACGGGGTGATCTGCCACACCATGAATCCTGAGGAGTAGAACCATCATCTACACATGGGGCACACGGGGTGACCTGCCACACCATGAACCCTGAGGAGTATATCACCTATGTTATATACAGAGAGGAGAGTCTCCACTATATACAGATATAATAACCCATCCCCTATGTTATATACAGAGAGGAGAGTCTCCACTATATACAGGTATAATAACCCATCACCATCGCAAAATAATACGGAACACACGCCGGGCGGCCCCATTCAAAATGCCTATACTTGTCCGTGCGTGCAGACAAGTATAGGACTTGCTTCATCGGAGCCACTGCACGGAGCTAGCTCCGTGTGTCGGCTCCCCACTCCATAGAGGTGAATGGGGATGCAACTATTCCGCAATATTGCGGAATAGATACAGCCCCATTCACATGACCAGCTTGATAGCCAGATCACTGAAATCCCAGACAGCCCGGACCAGGAGTTCATAAGTAATTATGAATTGCCCGTTCATCACAGGCATAAACCAGTTATATATTTGCGGCACAGAGGCCATGGCACATAAGCCTGTGGTCATAGGTTATTGTTGGTCTTTTGGCTACCAGGTCCAGGAAGGGAGGGTGGTGGCCGGCTGCAGGTCAAAAAGCCACACAGGACAGTGGCCAGTTGTCTTCTTCTGAAAGGGGGTCACATTGAGTAATGTGTATGGAGGGACTGTGAACAAACTGCTGACATCACTGACACCATGTGACTACAGCCAGGCCTTACAGCAACCCCAGGACTCATCATAATCCACTGGACTACTCATCCACCTGGTAACGTACTACTGACCTGTTTAACTCTGTTTGTATCATACAACCTGTATTTGCACATCAGACCACTTTATCTAGTGTGTGTGTGTGTGTGTGTATAGATAGATATATATATATATATATATATATATATATATATATATATATATATATATATATAGAGAGAGAGAGAGTTATATCTAGTGCGCCGTTAAAGGGGTTGTCTCATCTTGCCTAATGGGGGCATATCGCTAGGATATGCCCCCATTGTCTTATAGGTGCGGGTCCCACCGCTGGGACCCGCACCTATATCGAGAACGGGGCCCCGAAAGCGAACGGGGGCGCACTGCGCATGCGCAGCCGCCTCCATTCATTTTCAATGTGGCCGGCGAAGATAGCCGAGCGCTGGCTCGGCTATTTCCGTCGGCTCCATAGAAATGAATAGGAGCGGTGGCCGCGCAAGTGCGGTGCGCTCCCATTCATTTCTATGGGGAGCCGGCTTGGTGGTGGCCGGACCGGAGTCCTCCAGCCACCACCTTGCGGGGCCCCGTTCTCGATATAGGTGCGGGTCCCAACGGTGGGACCCGCACCTATAAGACAATGGGGGCATATCCTAGCGATATGCCCCCATTAGGCAAGATGAGACAACCCCTTTAACCACTTCACGTCCGCCCATTGACTATAAACGTCCGTGAAGTGGTTGTTAATTTCTGAACGGACGTTTCTGAATGTCCATTCAGAAATAGCAGCTGCACGCTAATCGTGCAGCTGAACAGTGGGGTCTCTCATAGACCCGATCAGCCCTGCACTGAGGCTGTACAGCATAGTATTATGCTGTACAGCCTCTCTGGGGATGTATTTCCCCTGTAACTGGGGCCACTATGTCAGCCACTATGTCAGCCCCAGTTACAGGAGAAATCAAGTGTAAAAAAAAAAAAGTAAAGTTAAATGTCCCCCTGAGGTCTTGTCTTGTATGACCTTATGGGGGACACAAAGTATAAAATAAAAAAATAATAAAAAAAATAGAGTATTATACAAAAAAAAAAAAAAAAAAATTCACAAAAAATAAATTTTCCCCCAAATATGTCATTAAAAAAATGTTACAAATAAAAATAAATAAATAAATAAAATAGACATATTTGGTATCACCGCGTCCACATCGACCGGCTCTATAAAAATATCACATGATCTACCCCATCAAGTGAACTGTGTAAAAAAAAATAAAAAATCTAATAAAAATTATGCAAAAACAGCTTTTTTTTTGTCGCATCACCTATCAAAAAACATAATATCAAACAATCAAAACATCGTATGCATCCCAAAATGATAGCAATAAAAACGTCACCTCATCCCGCAAAAAATGAGCCCCCACACAAGATTATAGCCCGAAAAATGAAAAAAAGGCTCTTAAAAAAATTGCAACACAAAAACATTATTTTTTTTCTAAAAATGCTCTTATTGTGTAAAATGTAAAAAAATAAAAATAAAAAATAGACATATGTGGTATCGTTGCATCCGTAACAACTGGCTCTACAAAAATATCACATGATCTACCCCATCAAGTGAACGGTGTAAAAAAAAAAAAAAAAATAGAAAAATGCCCCTAAAATGGTTTTTATTTTTAGTTAACCTCCCAAAAATTAGATTAAAACGTGATCAGAAAGGCGGATGTACCCCAAAATGGTGCCAATAAAAAGCACAGCTTGTCCCGCAAAAAATAAGACCTCACGCAGCTCAGTCCACAAAAAAAAAATTAAGTTATCACTCTTACAAACCATGACAAAAAATTCCATGTTAGAAAATGCAGATGCTGCTCCTCCCCTTCTGAGCCCTGGTGTATCCCCAAATAACAGTTTACGACCACACGTGGGGTGTTTCTGCAAACTGCAGAATCGGGGTAATAAATATTGAGTTTTGTTGTTAACCCTTGATGTGTTACAGGAATAAAATGATTAAAATGTTAAATCTGCAAAAAAAGCTAAATTTTGAAATTTCACATCTATTTTGCTTTAATTCCTGTGGAATACTTAAAGGGTTAACAACATTTCTAAAACCAGTTTTGAATAGATTGAGGGGTGTAGTTTCTAAAATGGGGTCATTTATGGGCGGTTTCTATTATGTAAGCCTCACAAACTGACTTCAGAACTGAACCTTAAAGTTGATTTTGCAAATTTGCAAAAATTGCCTCTAAAATTCTAAACCTTCTACGGTCCTAAAAAAAATAAAATGACACTACCAAAATGATGCCAACGTAAAGAAGACATATGGGGAATGTAAATTAAAAATAATTTTATGGGGCATCACTATCTGTCTTAAAAGCAGAGAGATTCAAGTTTAGAAAACAGTGAATTTTTTCAAATTTTCGTTAACTTTTGGATTTTTTTTTATAAATAAAATTAAAACTTATCGACTCAAATTCACCATTAACTTGAAGTACAATGTGTCACGAGAAAATCTCAGAATCGCTTGGATAAGCAAAAGCGTTCCAAAGTTATTACCACATGAAGTGACATGTCAGATTTGCAAAATTAGGCCTGGTTAGGAAGGGGGTAAATGGCCCGGATGGGAAGTGGTTAAGGCAATTAAATAATTTAATCTTGTGCTTGTGTCTCGATTACGAATCCCCACGTCCGTGTTTCGCCATAATCATAACTACCTGGGGGTGGTTCCTGCCCCGATATAATCCCGTTAGTGGACTGGGCTCATATTAAATTAGGAACTGGTGGCAGTCTACTGGGCTGAGGAAGCTCTGTTATCACTGGGGCACTGAAAAGGCTCTCTCAGCTTGTCAGGTTGTGAGTGAGAGTGGGGTTACACCAGAGGTGCGTGGACCACTGCCTCCCTGTGCCTGCGTGGAAAGAAGGCATCTGTGTAAACTGTACCAAGCTGACCTTATGTGCTCCTAGGGAGACGTAACGTCACGTCTTGGTAACCAGTGACATAACCGCACTGCGTAGGCTCAACGTAGATGAGGTCAGGCGGGGCTGCGAGGTGTGGGTTTCATCACAACAGGTACCGATGTACCACGTACTGTACAGGTGGTGGTATATGCAGGTACGGACCCCCGGCTCTCCCACTCACCTGGCGTTGGTTGGCTTCCAGTGACTGATTTATAAGCTGGAGAAGGAAGTGAGGAATCTGCAGTTCTGCGCAGAGTTCTGACAGGAGCCGCGGGTCACAGCCGGAGGACAGGAGGTTACAAGTCACACGGAGCGCCGGCCGCAGGCGGGATACGGCTTCCAGAGATACCTGTGCCAACAACAGACATTACATGTATGCTCACCGCCAATTCCTGCAGCAGAAGATGATCCCCGGGCTCTGCCATCGCTCCAGCCAATAAAAAGGGAATCACATGTGAGGCTCCAGGCGATGGAACTGCGCCAAGGAGATGATGGCGTGTCTGTGTGGTAGGAAGAGAAGTGTGCACCGCCACCGAACGGAAGGGATTCCCGGCAGAACCACAAGTGAGCGAACCCTGACAGCAGTTGTGGCCCCCTACATGTGATCTACTATACATATCTACTATACAGGACAGACCCGCAGCCCCCCTACATGTGATCTACTATACAGGACAGACCCGCAGGCCCCCCCCTACACGCGTGATCTATGTGATCTACTGTACAGAACAGACCCGCAGACTCCCCTACATGTGATCTACTATACATATCTACTATACAGGACAGACCCGCAGGCCCCCCTACATGTGATCTACTATACAGGACAGACCCGCAGGCCCCCTACATGTGATCTACTATACAGGACAGACCCGCAGCCCCCCTACATGTGATCTACTATACAGGACAGACCCGCAGCCCCCCCTACACTCGTGATCTACTGTACAGGACAGACCCGCAGACCCCCCCTACACTCGTGATCTACTATACAGGACAGACCCGCAGGCCACCCCTACACTCGTGATCTACTATACAGGACAGACCCGCAGGCCCCCTACACGCGTGATCTATGTGATCTACTATACAGGACAGACCTGCAGACCCCCTACATGTGATCTACTATACAGGACACACCCGCAGGCCCCCCTACACTCGTGATCTATGTGATCTACTATACAGGACAGACCCGCAGGCCCCCCCCTACACGCGTGATCTATGTGATCTACTGTACAGAACAGACCCGCAGACTCCCCTACATGTGATCTACTATACATATCTACTATACAGGACAGACCCGCAGGCCCCCCTACATGTGATCTACTATACAGGACAGACCCGCAGGCCCCCTACATGTGATCTACTATACAGGACAGACCCGCAGCCCCCCTACATGTGATCTACTATACAGGACAGACCCGCAGCCCCCCTACACTCGTGATCTACTGTACAGGACAGACCCGCAGACCCCCCCTACACTCGTGATCTACTATACAGGACAGACCCGCAGGCCACCCCTACACTCGTGATCTACTATACAGGACAGACCCGCAGGCCCCCTACACGCGTGATCTATGTGATCTACTATACAGGACAGACCTGCAGACCCCCTACATGTGATCTACTATACAGGACACACCCGCAGGCCCCCCTACACTCGTGATCTATGTGATCTACTATACAGGACAGACCTGCAGACCCCTACATGTGATCTACTATACATAACTACTATACAGGACAGACCCGCAGGCCCCCCCTACACGCGTGATCTATGTGATCTACTATACAGGACAGACCCGCAGGCCCCTCTCCCCCCCCCAGACACGTGATCTACTATACAGGACAGACCCGCAGGCCCCCCTACATGTGATCTACTATACAGGACAGACCCGCAGGCCCCCCTACATGTGATCTACTATACAGGACAGACCCGCAGGCCCCCCTACATGTGATCTACTATACAGGACAGACCCGCAGGCCCCCCTACATGTGATCTACTATACAGGACAGACCCGCAGGCCCCCCCTACATGTGATCTACTATACAGGACAGACTGCAGGCCCCCCTACATGTGATCTACTATACAGGACAGACCGCAGGCCCCCCTACATGTGATCTACTATACAGGACAGACCGCAGGCCCCCCTACATGTGATCTACTATACAGGACAGACCCGCAGCCCCCCCCCCCACACACACACACGTGATCTACTATACAGGACAGACCCGCAGCCCCCCTACATGTGATCTACTACACAGGACAGACCGCAGGCCCCCCTACATGTGATCTACTATACAGGACAGACCCGGAGACCCCTACATGTGATCTACTATACAGGACAGACCCGCAGCCCCCTCCCCTACACACGTGATCTATTTGATCTACTATACAGGACACAGCAGTTCTTCGGATTCTTCATGTGGTTATGTTTATAGACTTGTAACTGACCGGGGGGCAGCAGTCCCGCAGCCGACGATGCACCCTGTTCCGGAAGTTGGGATCCTTGAGAAGGAGAAAAGGAGTGCTAAGCTGAGCAACTGAGGGATCTGTCGCCTCCAGTAAGACGGTCCACTCATCGTCACTGTCCTGCAGGAAACAAAGACACCACCACAAGGCAGTCAGCTTCATCTCCAGACATGGCCGGTGGTCTACTACAGAACGAGCACATAAAGAAGACCGGGAAGAAAGAAAGTTCTGTCCAGCTGCCCCCGACCAGATGAACACCTAATGTAAGGTGGTCCCGGGCAGAGATCCACTCAACATTAACAACCAGAGACTTCTGTGTCAGGAGCAGATGAGAGGAGTGTGAGAGAAGGGCCCCCGATAACATCCCCCTCAGACCAGCAAGAAATTATCCACAAAAACAAGAGACACTTAAAAAAAAGAGGTGGAAGGAAACAAGAAGGTAAAGAAAGAAGAAGAGGTAATCACAGCTCCGCTATCAGACAGCAGAGAGCGCCATCACTAACGAGGGAGTCACGGAGGATAAATACTCACAGCTTATTAGTCGAGGGCGTCACGGAGGATAAATACTCACAGCTTATTAGTCGAGGGCGTCACGGAGGGTAAATACTCACAGCTTATTAGTAGAGGGCGTCACGGAGGATAAATACTCACAGCTTATTAGAGGAGGGCGTCACGGAGGATAAATACTCACAGCTTATTAGTCGAGGGTGTCACAGAGGATAAATACTCACAGCTTATTATTAGAGGGCGTCACAGAGGATAAATACTCACAGCTTATTAGAGGAGGGTGTCACAGAGGATAAATACTCACAGCTTATTATTAGAGGGCGTCACAGAGGATAAATACTCACAGCTTATTAGTAGAGGGCGTCACGGAGGGTAAATACTCACAGCTTATTAGTAGAGGGCGTCAGAGAGGGTAAATACTCACAGCTTATTAGTAGAGGGCGTCACAGAGGATAAATACTCACAGCTTATTAGAGGAGGGCATTACGGAGGATAAATACTCACAGCTTATTAGTCGAGGGCGTCACAGAGGATAAATACTCACAGCTTATTAGTCGAGGGCGTCAAGGAGGATAAATACTCACAGCTTATTAGTCGAGGGCGTCACAGAGGATAAATACTCACAGCTTATTAGTCGAGGGCGTCAGAGAGGGTAAATACTCACAGCTTATTAGTCGAGGGCGTCACGGAGGGTAAATACTCACAGCTTATTAGTCGAGGGTGTCACAGAGGATAAATACTCACAGCTTATTAGTCGAGGGTGTCACAGAGGATAAATACTCACAGCTTATTAGAGGAGGGCGTCACAGAGGATAAATACTCACAGCTTATTAGCGGAGGGCGTCACAGAGGATAAATACTCACAGCTTATTAGTCGAGGGCGTCACGGAGGGTAAATACTCACAGCTTATTAGTAGAGAGCGTCACGGAGGGTAAATACTCACAGCTTATTAGTTGAGGGCGTCACGGAGGGTAAATACTCACAGCTTATTAGTAGAGAGCGTCACGGAGGGTAAATACTCACAGCTTATTAGTCGAGGGCGTCACAGAGGATAAATACTCACAGCTTATTAGTCGAGGGCGTCACGGAGGGTAAATACTCACAGCTTATTAGTAGAGAGCGTCACGGAGGGTAAATACTCACAGCTTATTAGTCGAGGGCGTCACGGAGGGTAAATACTCACAGCTTATTAGTAGAGAGCGTCACGGAGGGTAAATACTCACAGCTTATTAGTCGAGGGCGTCACAGAGGGTAAATACTCACAGCTTATTAGTAGAGAGCGTCACGGAGGGTAAATACTCACAGCTTATTAGTAGAGGGCGTCAGAGAGGGTAAATACTCACAGCTTATTAGTCGAGGGCGTCACGGAGGGTAAATACTCACAGCTTATTAGTCGAGGGTGTCACAGAGGATAAATACTCACAGCTTATTAGTCGAGGGTGTCACAGAGGATAAATACTCACAGCTTATTAGAGGAGGGCGTCAAAGAGGATAAATACTCACAGCTTATTAGCGGAGGGCGTCACAGAGGATAAATACTCACAGCTTATTAGCGGAGGGCGTCACAGAGGATAAATACTCACAGCTTATTAGTCGAGGGCGTCACGGAGGATAAATACTCACAGCTTATTAGTCGAGGGCGTCACGGAGGGTAAATACTCACAGCTTATTAGTCGAGGGTGTCACAGAGGATAAATACTCACAGCTTATTAGTCGAGGGTGTCACAGAGGATAAATACTCACAGCTTATTAGAGGAGGGCGTCAAAGAGGATAAATACTCACAGCTTATTAGCGGAGGGCGTCACAGAGGATAAATACTCACAGCTTATTAGCGGAGGGCGTCACAGAGGATAAATACTCACAGCTTATTAGTCGAGGGCGTCACGGAGGGTAAATACTCACAGCTTATTAGTCGAGAGCGTCACGGAGGGTAAATACTCACAGCTTATTAGTAGAGAGCGTCACGGAGGGTAAATACTCACAGCTTATTAGTAGAGAGCGTCACGGAGGGTAAATACTCACAGCTTATTAGTAGAGAGCGTCACGGAGGGTAAATACTCACAGCTTATTAGTAGAGAGCGTCACGGAGGGTAAATACTCACAGCTTATTAGAGGAGGGCGTCACAAAGATAGAGGAGGCGAGAACAGAGATAAGACAGAAAGAGAGGAGATAGATAGATAAATAAATAAATAAATAAATAAATAGAGAAGGAAGAGGGATCAGAGGAAAACAGAGAAGAAACATAGACCAAGCAGGGAAAACATTATCATAAGGAGAAATGTACTAAAATACAGAGTCCAGCTATAAAAGACACAGAAAAGAGGGAGAGATAAAGGCTGAGAGGTTTACAACAAAGACAATTACATAGAAATACAAAGTAACTGCTACGGAAAGACAAATGAAATCCAAGATACACATATAGCAAAGTGAATGAAATAAAAATAAAAAAAAAAGGACAAAGAAAAATATAATACAAGAACGTAATGGGTGAAACACTTAGAAAAACAACAACTATCTTATAATAAATAACAGCTGAGATAACATAAAAGGACAAATATATATAACCCTACAATGAAAAAAGAGGAACGAAAGATCACCCAGTGCACCAATTATAGAAGTACCATCCACAAAAAGACCTCATGTCCCAAGACATAAATATAGACTAAATAATAAAAGCACAAAAGATTGAGAAAAAAAAAAAAGCTTAGCGATTGAAGATTGATGAATGGCTCCGGATATTAGAAGAACATTAGAAGTTCCAGTACAATCCACCCTCATGTCCCTACAAGACAAACACACACCTCTAAAATATCAGAAATAGAGACAAGAGCGGCTCAAATTGACGACTTCAGTAATATACAGAAAGGAAACCACCAACAAGAAAAAATTACCAACAAATTATAAGATTTTTAAATCAGATCCTGAAGAAACAAGACGAGATACAAAACTTCTGTGAAAATGAACTTCCAAAATGACTTGATTTATCACACAACTGCAGAGTTGAACGAGCGCATAGGTTAGGCCTTGACCCCAAAACACACAATGAAATATTAACTAAGAATTCCAAAAATCAGTAATTAGTCTTACTGGGAGTTGGGAGGATGTCCATCTCTGTAGAGACAGGAAGTGAGACAAGTCTAGAAGGCCCTCCCCCGCTTTCTACATTACTACACCAGATAGACGCCACTTCAGGTCTTCTTTGTCACATCTTACAATGTTAACTTCACCCTGTAAAAACAATAACAGGGAGGGATATGGGAGTGCTGTCATGATGGACTCGGTAAGACTAATTACTGATTTCCAGGACATGGGAGAATTACCTAATTACCTATCAGGGAGGGACCACAGCTTGAAGGACCTTCCGACCAAAGGTCAGTCTATAAATGGTCGGTAAGTCTACAAAAAGCCATAACTAGACCAAGTTGCAGCTTGGCAAATCTGGTCTACCGTAGCGCATGCTCCTCCTGCCCAGAAGGCCTAATAGAGACCGGACAGGGCTTGTTCTGAAGACGATAGGACTCTCGATCCATCTGGTTAATGTCTTTTTCCCCTTTACCGGCTTCTCCAAACTGGACAAAAAGATTTGAGTCCTCTCTTTCAGATTCTGTCTCCTGTAGATATTTCAGCACAGTTCTTCGAATGTCTAGGCAGTGAAATTGCGCCTCTCGTGGATTTCTAGGAGGCGCAGAAAGAGGGCAGGATTATTTCTTGTTCCCTATGAAAGGATGTTACCACTTTAGGTAGAAAGGCTGGATCTAGATTTACAATTAATCTATCATCCAAAATTCTCAAGTAAGGTTCTCTTATAGACACGGCCTGAATCTCCCCTATTCAACAGGCCAAAGTGGTTTAGGGAAATAGAATCTAGTGGTTCAAAGGGAGCTTCACATAGTGCATGAAGAATTGGTGAAAGATCCCAAGGTGGAACAGTCTTGTCTCAAGGTGGGCCCCAATCTGCTTATAGCCTTTAAAAACCTCTTAATCCACCCAAATGTGATTGTATATTGGCGATGTTACCGGCTTACGGCTGAAATAACAGTGTCAGATAAACCCTGCCTTTTTAGCATCTGCCTTTCAGGATCCATGCTTTTAAATTCAATTTCTTCAGATCTGAATGAAGTAGAGGTCCCTGGGAAAGAAGGTTCAGTATCAATGGTAGTGACACTGGTTCTTCTAGAGCCAGCTTTTTTAGGAGTGATACCAACTTCTCTTTGGCCAAGCTGGTCCTATGAACATGATCTTCTCTGGGCTCTCGTTGATCTTTCTTAGACCCGCCGGGAGGAGAGGAATCAGTGGAAAGGCACACACTAGCTTCATATTCCATTTTTGAGACATTGCATCCACCCCTAAGGGGTTTAGAGAAAAGAAGCTGTCCGTCTGATCCCCATCTGTGGCATAGATCCTGAAAAACCTGTTTGTTCAACATCCACTCTCTTAGGGGAACAAATGTTCCTGCTTAGGAAATCTGCCGTAGTGCATTCTACCCCTCTCAGGTGTAAGGCCAAGATTGACAGAATATTGTTTTGAGCCCCGATGAAAATCTGATCCGCAGTCCTTTGAAGCTGAGGGTTTTGTGTTCCCCCTTGGTGTCTGAGGTAACGGACTGCGGTTGTATTGTCTGACAGGGTCTTCAGATGTATCTCAGTTTTCAGAACTGCTGTAAGTTCTCTTGCATTCCAGAATCTTTGTTTTTCTATCACCGACCATTCCCCCTGAAAAAACTGGTCTTCTACTTGGGCTCCTCAGGCATTGGTGGTCACTATAGTGAACGGGTTTTTGTTCCAGAGATTCCAGAATCTTTTTGAAGATTTACTGGGTCTATCCACCAGTCTAGAGTATTTTTTATTTTCATTGGTATTAAAATTCTCCTGTCCAAGGAATTTGGGTTTCTGTTCCAGATGGAGAGGATGAGATTTTGTAGAGGTCTGGTGATACAGGATGTCATGCTTCCCGGATGGAAGAAAGATATTTCTTTTACAAAAGCCTCTCGTCTGGGTGTTGGAAGGAAGCCTGTTTTATCGAATCTAAAAAAGCATCCCCAAGAAAAATGTTCTGTAATCCATCTGGAGATCTGAATTCTTCAGACTGACGAGCCATCCTAGGTCGTACAGTAAATTCAGACTTGTCTGAAGATGTATTGTCAGAATGTCCTTCGATTCTGCTGTCAAGAGAAAATCGTCTAGCTATGGGACGATTATTATGTTCTGCTGTCTCAAATAGGCCATCATTTCCACCACTATCTTGGTAAAAATGCGTAGGAATAATCCAGATGGGCAGACACTGAAATCAGAACTGATAAACTAAGCCGTCTATTGTTGTTGCAAACCTGAGATATTGATGATAGTTTGGATGCTGGGAATATCTGAATCCGACGCTAATTGAATTCTCATCTTTTTTGGTGCAGGAGAGGAGATCCTAGGAGGGTTTGGGCAAGATACTGAAGAATCATACATCTAAGATCCATTAAAAAAGGGGTTCTGTAGTTCTTTAAAACTGATGATCTATCTCCTCTGGATAGATCATCAGCATCTGATCGGCGGCGGTCCGACACCCGGGACCCCCACCGATCAGCTGTTTACCGCAGGCCCAGTGACGTCACGACTAGCATCACTGGCCTGGGCGGGGCTAAGCTCCATTCAAGTGAACAGAGTTTAGCCCCGCCCAGGCCAGTGATAGTAGTCGTGATGTCACCTGAGGAAAACACAGAGAAGGCCGCGGCGCTCCTGCAGTGCTGCGGCTTTCTCAAACAGCTGATCGTCGGGGGTCCCGGGTTTCTGACCGCCGCCGATCAGATGCTTATGATCTATCCAGAGGATAGATCATCAGTTTTACAGAACTGCAGAACCCCTTTAAGCAGTTTGGCTATGCAGACAGCACATAGTTGTTTTTTGCATGCCTCTTGTAATTTTTTTCGCACACTTCCTCGGTCTTTTCCTAGGTTCTGGCAGGGATTTATGTCCTGTGTCTTTCTCCCTCTAGGAAAAAACAAAGATGCCATATCTTTGGTTAAAAAAGGAACACCTGTCTACTAATTTTTTAAAAAGGGGGTAGGTAACATTCACATGCCCCTGTGCAGAGGTGTCAGAGACTGGTTCAGTCTTAGACGACATAAGGGCCTCCATGACAGGATTGTAGACCTATCTAGGAGCAGTTTCCCCCCGTTTTATGGGGCTTACCTTTCATGCCCACCCTCTGCTGCCGCAACACTCATCCAGTCTTCGGAGGGGGTCGGTTAGTCGGGGAGGGAGTCGACCCCATGCGCGAGACTACATTTGCCGGGTCTCCAGCGCCGGAAGCGACATCAGACACCATCGTCACGTGTGTCGCAACTGCCGCCTGGGTGAAGGAGGAGAAGGCGTCTGCTGAGACGAGAGCCCCCGGAGGATAAGTGGTCTCAGCCCCTCATCTACCGCGACCCAAAAAGTAAGATCAGGTGTGTTAGAGAACCACCGGAGGGGTAGCTAACTGGGCTTCCCGTTTCCGAGCTGTGAGGGGAGACTGGACATTCCCCAACCAGCTCAAGCCCACATAAGTTTTATCCCCCTGCTATGGGAGCCCACTCCCTATACCTGTAGGGACAGGAAGACACTGAAGATTGGGGGGAGGGGACCTTTTAAACTTGTCTCACTTCCTGTCCCATGTGCTGTCAGAGATACAACAACTTACAGCTTAGTCTATTGTTGGAGTGACTTCTGCTGGACTGACTGCAGTTTATTGTTATGACACTAGATGTCGCTGTTACTAGTGCTAACTTGTAGTCTCTGCATTTCTATGATGTGTTGTATTTCCTGTATATTGAGGTGAACTCACTGATCTCTTTTGCCATGTAAGGTGACCTTCAGTTATTGCATGCATGTTCCAATAAACCCAGTTCCCGTTACTCCATAATGTCTGATCTAAACTGACTGTGCTGCACCCAGCAACCATACTCTGCAACACTATCATGGGGGGGGGGGGGATGTCCTGGAAAACAAGACATCATCAAATAATCAGAAAATACCTGGACTACCCCAAAATAGCAATAGCCTTCAGAAAAAGAAGAGATCACTTACAAATAAAAAAGGCTCTTCAGTTTTGAATACGCAGGAAAACCTTCAGCAAGAAATGCACAGCTCTAGTCCATAAGAAAATCCGCTTCCAACTAATAGACCCAGAATTTACTATAATGATGGCTCAAGACAAAGTAGAAGAAGCTTTAATCAAACACAATATATCCAAATAGAAGCCAAAACCTTTATACATCAGCAAAATGGGAAACACAAAAACTCAGAACAAGAAGGAACCGGGTCACCAAATGAAGGCCGAAACACATCCACATATTGAAATACAGAAGACCAACTATGAAAGCCATCCAGATCACTAACTGATGACATCTCCGAGAACGGAACGAGATCAGCAAATGAAGACAGACTACACCAATCTACAAAAAGACACACAAAAGGGCAGCCAAACCCGGGAAAGATCCAGATCACCTCCAACTAAATATACAGTAAACCACAAGGAACTAAGGCGCTGGACTAGTAGGGAACATGGGGGTGAGGAACCAGAGAGGGTAAGATCAGAGGGGGGGGGGTGTATGGGATATCCTCAAAATATCTGAAAAAAGGGAGGTCCAAAATGCAAAGATTTGGGATTTTCTCAAATTTAATCTCATACAGCTGGGTCTATCTTATCTTTTATTAGTGTTTAAGAAAAGTTATAAAAGACACAGGTGTAGAAAAATTACTTAAAACTAAAAGCCTCTAGACCATTCTTATATATCATAAGTATGAGATACAAACACAAAAAAGATTGTTAAAACATGAGCCTAATCTCCTGGAACGTAAGAGGATGAAAGATTTGACGCCGTCCGTTTTCATCCAGATATTGCTCTCTTACAAGAGATTCATTTAGAAACCCAGGATTTTCAACAAATGAAAAAATTCCAGGTAGGTGAAGGATACGGCTCATCAGCAGTCCAAAGGGAACATATACAACAAGACGTATTCAAAAATAGAGGGGATTCAAATACAGTGACTCCAATAGCTATAAAATACTACTCAAAATCATAAAAGAAGAATATCCAGAAGAAGGAATTCTCACACAAACATGGCGACCCATTGACTACAGACTGATCAGTGAAGGAACATGTCAACTTCACACAAACGCAAATTAAACCAACAATACAACAAAGCCAGTAATAAACTAGGAAAACTACGCTGCATTCATTACACAACGAAACGAAAAACTAAACAAAGAAAAACGGATCACTGCAAAATCAGATTTTGAACTATGGTTAGATAGAAAAACTATATCGTCTTATATCGACATCACGCGACCTCCCATATACTAGCTTTAAAAAATACACAAGGAACAATATGTACAAACCCTAAAGATATTAAAATTTTACACACATTTTATGAAAAACTATATCACGAAGACAGAGATATACAACATTCTTTCCTTGAAACCTTAAAACAGCCAAAACTAACAAACAAAACCTAATGCTTAATAAAGATATCACAGAACTAGAAGTCCAAATTGCTAGCAAACAAAAAAATGGAAAAGCGCCAGGTCCTGATGGTTACACAGGAAAATTTTACAACACACTAAAAGATGATATCACTCCAACATACTACATACAGGCAAATTACCGCTACATTCTAATACTGCTCACATAAAATCACTACCAAAAATAGGCAAAACCCAACAATTCCTGGATCATACAAACTGACTTCTAATAGACCAGAATATTAAAATAATATCCAAAATAATGGCAGACAGGCTAGCCTCTCTGATGCCAAAACTTATAAAACCTGCACATGTTGGATTCATCAAAGGACAAGTAGCAGAAAGGTTTTAACTATACTAGACAGGACTAAGCTCTGTCCTGGACCAGAGGAACACCCAACATTAATAACTAGACAGGACTAAGCACTGTCCCGAACCAGAGGAATACCCAACATTAATAACTAGACAGGACTAAGCTCTGTCCCGGACCAGAGGAACACCCAACATTAATAACTAGACAGGACTAAGCTCTGTCCCGGACCAGAGGAACACCCAACATTAATAACTAGACAGGACTAAGCACTGTCCCGAACCAGAGGAATACCCAACATTAATAACTAGACAGGACTAAGCTCTGTCCCGGACCAGAGGAACACCCAACATTAATAACTAGACAGGACTAAGCTCTGTCCCAGACCAGAGGAACACCCAACATTAATAACTAGACAGGACTAAGCTCTGTCCCAACATTAATAACTAGACAGGACTAAGCTCTGTCCCCGACCAGAGGAACACCCAACATTAATAACTAGACAGGACTAAGCTCTGTCCCAGACCAGAGGAACACCCAACATTAATAACTAGACAGGACTAAGCTCTGTCCCAACATTAATAACTAGACAGGACTAAGCTCTGTCCCCGACCAGAGGAACACCCAACATTAATAACTAGACAGGACTAAGCTCTGTCCCAACATTAATAACTAGACAGGACTAAGCTCTGTCCCCGACCAGAGGAACACCCAACATTAATAACTAGACAGGACTAAGCTCTGTACCAACATTAATAACTAGACAGGACTAAGCTCTGTACGAACATTAATAACTAGACAGGACTAAGCTCTGTCCCAACATTAATAACTAGACAGGACTAAGCTCTGTCCCCGACCAGAGGAACACCCAACATTAATAACTAGACAGGACTAAGCTCTGTCCCCGACCAGAGGAAGACCCAACATTAATAACTAGACAGGACTAAGCTCTGTCCCAACATTAATAACTAGACAGGACTAAGCTCTGTCCCCGACCAGAGGAACACCCAACATTAATAACTAGACAGGACTAAGCTCTGTACCAACATTAATAACTAGACAGGACTAAGCTCTGTACCAACATTAATAACTAGACAGGACTAAGCTCTGTACGAACATTAATAACTAGACAGGACTAAGCTCTGTCCCAACATTAATAACTAGACAGGACTAAGCTCTGTCCCCGACCAGAGGAACACCCAACATTAATAACTAGACAGGACTAAGCTCTGTCCCCGACCAGAGGAAGACCCAACATTAATAACTAGACAGGACTAAGCTCTGTCCCAACATTAATAACTAGACAGGACTAAGCTCTGTCCCCGACCAGAGGAACACCCAACATTAATAACTAGACAGGACTAAGCTCTGTCCCAACATTAATAACTAGACAGGACTAAGCTCTGTCCCAACATTAATAACTAGACAGGACTAAGGTCTGTCCCCGACCAGAGGAAGACCCAACATTAATAACTAGACAGGACTAAGCTCTGTCCCAACATTAATAACTAGACAGGACTAAGCTCTGTCCCCGACCAGAGGAACACCCAACATTAATAACCAGACAGGACTAAGCTCTGTCCCAACATTAATAACTAGACAGGACTAAGCTCTGTCCCCGACCAGAGGAACACCCAACATTAATAACTGGACAGGACTAAGCTCTGTACCAACATTAATAACCAGACAGGACTAAGCTCTGTCCCAACATTAATAACTAGACAGGACTAAGCGCTGTCCTGGACCAGAGGAACACCCAACATCAATAACCTTAGATGCTGAACAGGCATTGGACAATGTGAGGTGGTCCTGGTCGGGGCAAAGCTCCACTCAACATTAAGAACAACTTCAGCCTTTATTTAAAACCCACGGCCAGAAGACATAGACCAGGGCTCCGTTATATAAAGGAACGCCCCAATCCTCTTTGATTTGGGCATAGAACCATTAGAAGAATCACAGCCATGCAAAGGAATCCTTACTGACCAAAAAGACGGAAAGCGAGCGACGTTCACAGATGACATAAGATTATTTACATTTCGGCCACAAAAACAATTAAAAAAATAAAAGTTCTGACACATTCAAGACCGGCAAAATAATGGGATCTCATATTAACAGATGGAAAAGGGAATTACAACTAAAAAGGCAGAAATCTGAGACCTGTATCCACACTAAAGGCCCTTTTACACGAGCCGATTATCGTTCAAATAATCGTTCAAACGTTCGGATTTGCACGATTATTGTTGCGTATAAACACGGGTAACGATTTAACGACGAACGAGATTTCGTTCGCTTCTCGTTGATCGCATCTTTTGTCCCGCCAATAAATTAATCGTTCATCGTTCGAAAAATCTTCCAGTTTAAACGAAAATCGTTTAGTCGTTGGCAGATGGTAATGGTAATGCTTATGGCAAGGAGCAAGGAACGATCGTAATAACGATTATAAAACGACCGAAAGTACGAAGATTGTGAACGACTTCTCTTTCAGTGTAAACGGTATTTACATTGCATCGTTCGATCGTTCATCTACGATCGCTAATACGATTTATCTTTCCGTGTAAAAGGACCTTAACCCCTGACACAATACAGAAGTTAACCACTTCCAGGCCGGGCCATTTACCCCCTTCTTGACATGGGTCACTTTATGTGGTAATAACTGTGGAACGCTTTTACTTATCCAGGCCATTCAGAAATTGTTTTCTCGTGACACATTGTACTTCAAGTTAATGGTAAATTTAGTCAATATATTTTACCTTTATTTATAAAAAAAAATCCAAAATTTACTGAAAATTTAGAAAAAAAAAAAACATTTTTTTTTAAATATGAATTTCTCCGCTTTTAAGTTGTATAGGAATATCTAATAAAATTATTAATGAACATTCACCATATGTCCACTTTATGTTGGCATAATTTTGGAAATGTAATTTTATTTTTTGAGGACGTTAGAAGGCTTCGAATTTTAGATGTAATTTTTAAGATTTTCATGAAAATTTCCAATAGTTAATTTTAAAGGACCTTTGCAGTTCTAAAGTGACTTTGAGGGGCTTAAATAATAGAAACCTCCCATAAATGAACATATTTTGGAAACTACAGCCCCCAATGTAATCCAAACTGACTTTACAAAGTTTGTTAACCCTTTAGATTTCCCACAAGAATTAAAACAGAAGGAAGGTGAAATTTAAAAATAAATATATTTTTTTTGCAGATTTTCAATTTTTAATTCATTTTTCCTATAAGATAGCGGGGTAATCTGCAAATCAAACCTGAATATTTATCTTCCTGATTCTGAAGTTTGCAGAAACAGCCCATATGTGGTTGTAAACTGCTCTGTGACCGGCAGTAATGAGAGGAGATAGTACAAGCATTTGTGATGGCTTTGACAGCTTGTCAGAGTGATCAAAAGCCTGGAGGCCAGGAAAAAGGTCTCAGGTTAAAGCTCCATGTTCTTGGCTGTCAGGAGGCAGCGGAGTCATGGAGCACACAGGGGGCAAAGCTCAAGGACGTTTTAAAACATCCATTCAGAGATAGAGATCCACTACCAGGACGTTTATAGTCAATGGGCAGACTGGAAGTGGTTAAACTACCTAAACACCCACCAATACATAAAGAGCCCTGACCCGATATCTTCTGGAAAAAACACCCACCAATAGGTAAAAAGAGCCCTGACCCGATATCTTCTGGAAAAACACCCACCAATACATAAAGAGAGCCCTGACCCGATATCTTCTGGAAAAAACACCCACCAATACATAAAGAGAGCCCTGACCAGATATCTTCTGGAAAAAACACCCACCAATACATAAAAAGAGAGCCCTGACCCGATATCTTCTGGAAAAAACACCCACCAATACATAACAAGAGCAATGACCCGATATCTTCTGGAAAAACACCCACCAATACATAAAGAGATCCCTGACCCGATATCTTCTGGAAAAACACCCACCAATACATAAAGAGAGCCCTGACCAGATATCTTCTGGAAAAAACACCCCCAATACATAAAGAGAGCCCTGACCCAATCTTCTGAAAACACCACCAATACATAAGAGAGCCCTGACCCGATATCTTCTGGAAAAACACCCACCAATACATAAAAAGAGCCCTGACCCGATATCTTCTGGAAAAAACACCCACCAATACATAAAGAGAGCCCTGACCCGATATCTTCTGGAAAAACACCCACCAATACATAAAGAGAGCCCTGACCTGATATCTTCTGGAAAAACACCCACCAATACATAAAGAGAGCCCTGACCCGATATCTTCTGGAAAAAACACCCACCAATACATAAAGAGAGCCCTGACCCGATATCTTCTGGAAAAACACCCACCAATACATAAAAGAGAGCCCTGACCCGATATCTTCTGGAAAAACACCCACCAATACATAAAGAGAGCCCTGACCCGATATCTTCTGGAAAAAACACCCACCAATACATAAAAAGAGCCCTGACCCGATATCTTCTGGAAAAACACCCACCAATACATAAAAGAGAGCCCTGACCCGACATCTTCTGGAAAAAACACCCACCAATAGGTAAAAAGAGAGCCCTGACCCGATATCTTCTGGAAAAACACCCACCAATACATAAAGAGAGCCCTGACCCGATATCTTCTGGAAAAAACACCCACCAATACATAACAAGAGCCAATGACCGATATCTTCTGGAAAAACACCCACCAATACATAAAGAGAGCCCTGACCCGATATCTTCTGGAAAAACACCCACCAATACATAAAGAGATCCCTGACCCGATATCTTCTGGAAAAAACACCCACCAATACATAAAGAGATCCCTGACCCGATATCTTCTGGAAAAACACCCAACAATACATAAAGAGAGCCCTGACCCGATATCTTCTGGAAAAAACACCCACCAATACATAAAGAGAGCCCTGACCCGATATCTTCTGGAAAAACACCCACCAATACATAAAGAGAGCCCTGACCCGATATCTTCTGGAAAAAACACCCACCAATACATAAAGAGAGCCCTGACCCGATATCTTCTGGAAAAACACCCACCAATACATAAAGAGATCCCTGACCCGATATCTTCTGGAAAAAACACCCACCAATACATAAAGAGAGCCCTGACCCGATATCTTCTGGAAAAAACACCCACCAATACATAAAGAGAGCCCTGACCCGATATCTTCTGGAAAAACACCCACCAATACATAAAAAGAGAGCCCTGACCCGATATCTTCTGGAAAAACACCCACCAATACATAAAGAGAGCCCTGACCCGATATCTTCTGGAAAAAAACACCCACCAATACATAAAAAGAGCCCTGACCCGATATCTTCTGGAAAAACACCCACCAATACATAAAAAGAGAGCCCTGACCCGACATCTTCTGGAAAAAACACCCACCAATAGGTAAAAAGAGAGCCCTGACCCGATATCTTCTGGAAAAAACACCCACCAATACATAAAAAGAGAGCCCTGACCCGATATCTTCTGGAAAAAACACCCACCAATAGGTAAAAAGAGAGCCCTGACCCGATATCTTCTGGAAAAAACACCCACCAATACATAAAGAGCCCTGACCCGATATCTTCTGGAAAAAACACCCACCAATAGGTAAAAAGAGCCCTGACCCGATATCTTCTGGAAAAAACACCCACCAATACATAAAGAGAGCCCTGACCCGATATCTTCTGGAAAAACACCCACCAATACATAAAGAGCCCTGACCCGATATCTTCTGGAAAAACACCCACCAATACATAAAGAGAGCCCTGACCAGATATCTTCTGGAAAAAACACCCACCAATACATAAAGAGAGCCCTGACCAGATATCTTCTGGAAAAAACACCCACCAATACATAAAGAGAGCCCTGACCCGATATCTTCTGGAAAAAACACCCACCAATATATAAAGAGAGCCCTGACCCGATATCTTCTGGAAAAAACACCCACCAATACATAACAAGAGCAATGACCCGATATCTTCTGGAAAAACACCCACCAATACATAAAGAGAGCCCTGACCCGATATCTTCTGGAAAAACACCCACCAATACATAAAGAGAGCCCTGACCCGATATCTTCTGGAAAAACACCCACCAATACATAAAAAGAGAGCCCTGACCCGATATCTTCTGGAAAAAACACCCACCAATACATAACAAGAGCAATGACCCGATATCTTCTGGAAAAACACCCACCAATACATAAAGAGAGCCCTGACCCGATATCTTCTGGAAAAACACCCACCAATACATAAAGAGAGCCCTGACCCGATATCTTCTGGAAAAACACCCACCAATACATAAAGAGAGCCCTGACCAGATATCTTCTGGAAAAACACCCACCAATACATAAAGAGCCCTGACCCGATATCTTCTGGAAAAAACACCCAACAATAGGTAAAAAGAGCCCTGACCCGATATCTTCTGGAAAAACACCCACCAATACATAAAGAGAGCCCTGACCCGATATCTTCTGGAAAAACACCCACCAATACATAAAGAGCCCTGACCCGATATCTTCTGGAAAAAACACCCAACAATAGGTAAAAAGAGCCCTGACCCGATATCTTCTGGAAAAACACCCACCAATACATAAAGAGAGCCCTGACCCAATATCTTCTGGAAAAAACACCCACCAATACATAAAGAGAGCCCTGACCCGATATCTTCTGGAAAAAACACCCACCAATAGGTAAAAACAGAGCCCTGACCCGATATCTTCTGGAAAAAACACCCACCAATACATAAAGAGAGCCCTGACCCAATATCTTCTGGAAAAAACACCCACCAATAGGTAAAAAGAGCCCTGACCCGATATCTTCTGGAAAAAACACCCACCAATACATAAAAAGAGCCCTGACCAGATATCTTCTGGAAAAAACACCCACCAATAGGTAAAAAGAGCCCTGACCCGATATCTTCTGGAAAAACACCCACCAATAGGCAAAAAGAGAGCCCTGACCCGATATCTTCTGGAAAAAACACCCACCAATAGGTAAAAAGAGAGCCCTGACCCGATATCTTCTGGAAAAAACACCCACCAATAGGTAAAAAGAGAGCCCTGACCCGATATCTTCTGGAAAAACACCCACCAATATATAAAGAGAGCCCTGACCCGATATCTTCTGGAAAAACACCCACCAATACATAAAGAGCCCTGACCCGATATCTTCTGGAAAAAACACCCACCAATAGGTAAAAAGAGAGCCCTGACCAGATATCTTCTGGAAAAAACACCCACCAATACATAAAAAGAGCCCTGACCTGATATCTTCTGGAAAAAACACCCACCAATACATAAAAAGAGCCCTGACCTGATATCTTCTGGAAAAAACACCCACCAATACATAAAAAGAGCCCTGACCCGATATCTTCTGGAAAAAACACCCACCAATACATAAAGAGAGCCCTGACCCGATATCTTCTGGAAAAAACACCCACCAATAGGTAAAAAGAGCCCTGACCCGATATCTTCTGGAAAAACACCCACCAATACATAAAGAGAGCCCTGACCCGATATCTTCTGGAAAAAACACCCACCAATAGGTAAAAAGAGAGCCCTGACCCGATATCTTCTGGAAAAAACACCCACCAATAGGTAAAAAGAGAGCCCTGACCCGATATCTTCTGGAAAAAAACACCCACCAATAGGTAAAAAGAGAGCCCTGACCCGATATCTTCTGGAAAAACACCCACCAATATATAAAGAGAGCCCTGACCCGATATCTTCTGGAAAAACACCCACCAATACATAAAGAGCCCTGACCCGATATCTTCTGGAAAAAACACCCACCAATAGGTAAAAAGAGAGCCCTGACCTGATATCTTCTGGAAAAAACACCCACCAATACATAAAAAGAGCCCTGACCCGATATCTTCTGGAAAAAACACCCACCAATACATAAAGAGAGCCCTGACCCGATATCTTCTGGAAAAAACACCCACCAATAGGTAAAAAGAGAGCCCTGACCCCATATCTTCTGGAAAAACACCCACCAATATATAAAGAGAGCCCTGACCCGATATCTTCTGGAAAAACACCCACCAATACATAAAGAGCCCTGACCCGATATCTTCTGGAAAAAACACCCACCAATAGGTAAAAAGAGAGCCCTGACCTGATATCTTCTGGAAAAAACACCCACCAATACATAAAAAGAGCCCTGACCCGATATCTTCTGGAAAAAACACCCACCAATACATAAAGAGAGCCCTGACCCGATATCTTCTGGAAAAAACACCCACCAATAGGTAAAAAGAGCCCTGACCCGATATCTTCTGGAAAAACACCCACCAATACATAAAGAGAGCCCTGACCCGATATCTTCTGGAAAAACACCCACCAATACATAAAGAGCCCTGACCCGATATCTTCTGGAAAAAACACCCACCAATAGGTAAAAAGAGAGCCCTGACCCGATATCTTCTGGAAAAAACACCCACCAATAGGTAAAAAGAGAGCCCTGACCCGATATCTTCTGGAAAAAACACCCACCAATAGGTAAAAAGAGAGCCCTGACCCGATATCTTCTGGAAAAAACACCCACCAATAGGTAAAAAGAGAGCCCTGACCCGATATCTTCTGGAAAAAACACCCACCAATAGGTAAAAAGAGCCCTGACCCGATATCTTCTGGAAAAACACCCACCAATATATAAAGAGAGCCCTGACCCGATATCTTCTGGAAAAACACCCACCAATACATAAAGAGCCCTGACCCGATATCTTCTGGAAAAAACACCCACCAATAGGTAAAAAGAGAGCCCTGACCTGATATCTTCTGGAAAAAACACCCACCAATACATAAAGAGCCCTGACCCGATATCTTCTGGAAAAAACACCCACCAATACATAAAGAGAGCCCTGACCCAATATCTTCTGGAAAAAACACCCACCAATACATAAAGAGCCCTGACCCGATATCTTCTGGAAAAAACACCCACCAATAGGTAAAAAGAGCCCTGACCCGATATCTTCTGGAAAAAACACCCACCAATAGGTAAAAAGAGCCCTGACCCGATATCTTCTGGAAAAAACACCCACCAATACATAAAGAGCCCTGACCCGATATCTTCTGGAAAAAACACCCACCAATACATAAAGAGCCCTGACCCGATATCTTCTGGAAAAAACACCCACCAATACATAAAGAGAGCCCTGACCCAATATCTTCTGGAAAAAACACCCACCAATACATAAAGAGAGCCCTGACCCAATATCTTCTGGAAAAAACACCCACCAATACATAAAGAGCCCTGACCCGATATCTTCTGGAAAAAACACCCACCAATACATAAAGAGCCCTGACCCGATATCTTCTGGAAAAACACCCACCAATAGGTAAAAAGAGCCCTGACCCGATATCTTCTGGAAAAAACACCCACCAATAGGTAAAAAGAGCCCTGACCCGATATCTTCTGGAAAAAACACCCACCAATATATAAAGAGAGCCCTGACTCGATATCTTCTGGAAAAACACCCACCAATACATAAAGAGAGCCCTGACCCGATATCTTCTGGAAAAAACACCCACCAATAGGTAAAAAGAGAGCCCTGACCCGATATCTTCTGGAAAAAACACCCACCAATAGGTAAAAAGAGAGCCCTGACCCGATATCTTCTGGAAAAACACCCACCAATAGGTAAAAAGAGAGCCCTGACCCGATATCTTCTGGAAAAACACCCACCAATATATAAAGAGAGCCCTGACCCGATATCTTCTGGAAAAACACCCACCAATATATAAAGAGAGCCCTGACCAGATATCTTCTGGAAAAACACCCACCAATAGGTAAAAAGAGAGCCCTGACCAGATATCTTCTGGAAAAACACCCACCAATACATAAAGAGAGCCCTGACCCGATATCTTCTGGAAAAACACCCACCAATATATAACAAGAGAGCCCTGACCCAATATCTTCTGGAAAAACACCCACCAATACATAAAGAGAGCCCTGACCCGATATCTTCTGGAAGAACACCCACCAATACATAAAGAGAGCCCTGACCCGATATCTTCTGGAAGAACACCCACCAATACATAAAGAGAGCCCTGACCCGATATCTTCTAGATTTTATCTCAAACCCCACAAATAATACAAAACGTGCTATTAGTAGCTAAGAGATGCATCATGAACAAGTCCGGAGCTTCAGAAGTAACAACCCCAATGGAGGACACGATGTGTGGGGTGGACAGACACATGAAATAAGGGAAAAAAACAAGTTTAAAAAACTCAGGAAATAACAAAAATCAGATGACTCCAACAAACAAAATGGGACAATGTAGTTAAAAAGAGGAAATATTTAGAACATTAATAAAATATGAGCATGTGTGAATATGTACAAAATGTTACCTCTGTTACGTTACATTCAGATTTTTTTTTTTATGACTTGGTTGTAACTTGTATATATTGGATTAGGACAAAGACAAATCTTCTGACAACTACAATAAAAAGAAGTGGATGCAACCTTTGTCAGAAAACAGGGAGGCCGCCCCCTAGATGTGCCGCACATGGCCACACGCTGCCTCACCCATCATATGTGACAGTACAGAGGATACATTACACCACCAGCCTCACAGAACCATCTGCTTACATCCAGTCCCTCCGTACTGGGTGCCGGCCTTCGGCCGTGGATGGGCATACTACATTACTACCAGTGTGGAGGAGTCTGCTTACATCCAGTCCCTCCGTACTGGGTGCCAGCCTTCGGCCGTGGATGGGCATACTACATTACTACCAGTGTGGAGGAGTCTGCTTACATCCAGTCCCTCCGTACTGGGTGCCAGCCTTCGGCCGTGGATGGGCATACTACATTACTACCAGTGTGGAGGAGTCTGCTTACATCCAGTCCCTCCGTACTGGGTGCCAGCCTTCGGCCGTGGATCGGCATACTACATTACTACCAGTGTGGAGGAGTCTGCTTACATCCAGTCCCTCCGTACTGGGTGCCAGCCTTCGGCCGTGGATGGGCATACTACATTACTACCAGTGTGGAGGAGTCTGCTTACATCCAGTCCCTCTATACTGGGTGCCAGCCTTCGGCCGTGGATGGGCATACTACATTACTACCAGTGTGGAGGAGTCTGCTTACATCCAGTCCCTCTATACTGGGTGCCAGCCTTCGGCCGTGGATCAGCATACTACATTACTACCAGTGTGGAGGAGTCTGCTTACATCCAGTCCCTCTATACTGGGTGCCAGCCTTCGGCCGTGGATCAGCATACTACATTACTACCAGTGTGGAGGAGTCTGCTTACATCCAGTCCCTCTATACTGGGTGCCAGCCTTCGGCCGTGGATCAGCATACTACATTACTACCAGTGTGGAGGAGTCTGCTTACATCCAGTCCCTCTATACTGGGTGCCGGCCTTCGGCCGTGGATCGGCATACTACATTACTACCAGTGTGGAGGAGTCTGCTTACATCCAGTCCCTCTATACTGGGTGCCAGCCTTCGGCCGTGGATCAGCATACTACATTACTACCAGTGTGGAGGAGTCTGCTTACATCCAGTCCCTCCGTACTGGGTGCCAGCCTTCGGCCGTGGATCAGCATACTACATTACTACCAGTGTGGAGGAGTCTGCTTACATCCAGTCCCTCTATACTGGGTGCCAGCCTTCGGCCGTGGATCAGCATACTACATTACTACCAGTGTGGAGGAGTCTGCTTACATCCAGTCCCTCTATACTGGGTGCCAGCCTTCGGCCGTGGATCAGCATACTACATTACTACCAGTGTGGAGGAGTCTGCTTACATCCAGTCCCTCTATACTGGGTGCCGGCCTTCGGCCGTGGATCGGCATACTACATTACTACCAGTGTGGAGGAGTCTGCTTACATCCAGTCCCTCCGTACTGGGTGCCAGCCTTCGGCCGTGGATGGGCATACTACATTACTACCAGTGTGGAGGAGTCTGCTTACATCCAGTCCCTCCGTACTGGGTGCCAGCCTTCGGCCGTGGATCAGCATACTACATTACTACCAGTGTGGAGGAGTCTGCTTACATCCAGTCCCTCTATACTGGGTGCCAGCCTTCGGCCGTGGATCAGCATACTACATTACTACCAGTGTGGAGGAGTCTGCTTACATCCAGTCCCTCTATACTGGGTGCCAGCCTTCGGCCGTGGATCAGCATACTACATTACTACCAGTGTGGAGGAGTCTGCTTACATCCAGTCCCTCCGTACTGGGTGCCAGCCTTCGGCCGTGGATCAGCATACTACATTACTACCAGTGTGGAGGAGTCTGCTTACATCCAGTCCCTCTATACTGGGTGCCAGCCTTCGGCCGTGGATGGGCATACTACATTACTACCAGTGTGGAGGAGTCTGCTTACATCCAGCCATTGTGTCCTCAGCAGAGGTCTGCCTCACATTCATAGAGCAGAGGATAAATCAGTCCTGGGACCTTCCCTCACCATGGATGGACTCTTACCATTTATTACACCTGGTTAGGAGCCGTATGTGTAAGGCCGGTGGCCGCTCTGCAGCCCATACCAGCAAAGCTTTAGAGCCCACTGACATCCAAAGCCATGAAGGTGGACACCCTGCGGCCCACTCCTACCGCCCCTTATGATCCACATCCTCTACCTCATTCTCCAGGTGAACCTCTTCAATGCTGCGGCGCTCTCTTTTGATTTGGTAGAACTCTTGGTCATAGTCCTGAGAAATTGGGTTCTTCCTACAACAAAAATGAGTATAAAGAGAAAGAAGTTCTGAAGTCTTTGCCAGTAACTTAGCATTAACTCACTTGGGCATCAGTGATGTTCTTGGCTCCTCATTCCCAGGAACTCCATGCTCCATGTCAGGGTTAATCATCTCTTCTGCTCCTCTCTAGAACAAATATAAGACCTGGTTATACAGAGTGTACAGGGGATGCAGAGCTAATCTGCCACAGTGCACATCAGGAGCAGCAATCATAGTACAGCATCCATGACTCACAGGACAAACTCCCTCCCTCATCTGTCTACTTGCTGTGGGCACAGACTGTCTCTCTTTCCTCTTGGCCACTCTCTGTCTGGCTTTGCTCAAGATGCGAGAGTGCACGCTGGCCTGGGCAGAGCTGTCACATAGTCTGTCCCGAAGTTGCAGCTGCTCATCAGTGAGCGGAGAGGTGAATGGGCTGCTGACTGAACCATCTTCTAACACTGAAACATACAGATGGAAACAAAAAAGAGCTGTTAAACAGAGAGTAAAAGGGATAACGCAGACAGGAAGACTACAGACAGAAGGTCAGGGACCCGGGGCAGAAGATAAAGGGCACAGAGCTGGGGACGTTTGGGTCTAAAAATATATTCACCTCTCATGGTCATGAGAAACAAATTGCTCTCCAGAAGAAGGGTATCACTGCCAGGCTATACATGGAACAGACAGGATCAGAAGCAGTGGAGCACTGCCAGGCTATACATGAAACAGACAGGATCAGAAGCAGTGGAGCACTGCCAGGCTATACATGAAACAGACTGGATCAGAAGCAGTGGAGCACTGCCATACATGGAACAGACAGGATCAGAAGCAGTGGGGCACTGCCAGGCTATACATGAAACAGACAGGATCAGAAGCAGTGGAGCACTGCCATACATGGAACAGACAGGATCAGAAGCAGTGGAGCACTGCCAGGCTATACATGGAACAGACAGGATCAGAAGCAGTGGAGCACTGCCAGGCTATACATGAAACAGACGGGATCAGAAGCAGTGGAGCACTGCCAGGCTATACATGGAACAGACAGGATCAGAAGCAGTGGAGCACTGCCAGGGTATATATGGAACAGACAGGATCAGAAGCAGTGGAGCACTGCCAGGCTATACATGGAACAGACAGGATCAGAAGCAGTGGGGCACTGCCAGGCCATACATGGAACAGACAGGATCAGAAGCAGTGGGGCACTGCCAGGCTATACATGAAACAGACAGGATCAGAAGCAGTGGAGCACTACCAGGCTATACACGGAACAGACAGGATCAGAAGCAGTGGAGCACTGCCAGGCTATACATGAAACAGACTGGATCAGAAGCAGTGGAGCACTGCCATACATGGAACAGACAGGATCAGAAGCAGTGGGGCACTGCCAGGCTATACATGAAACAGACAGGATCAGAAGCAGTAGGCACTGCCAGGCTATACATGGAACAGACAGGATCAGAAGCAGTGGAGCACTGCCAGGCTATACATGGAACAGACAGGATCAGAAGCAGTGGAGCACTGCCAGGCTATACATGGAACAGACAGGACCAGAAGCAGTGGAGCACTGCCAGGCTATACATGGAACAGACAGGACCAGAAGTAGTGGAGCACTGCCAGTCTATACATAGAACAGACTGGATCAGAAGTAGTGGAGCACTGCCAGGCTATACATAGAACAGACTGGATCAGAAGCAGTGGAGCACTGCCAGGCTATACATGGAACAAACAGGATCAGAAGCAGTGGAGCACTGCCAGGCTATACATGGAACAGACAGGATCAGAAGCAGTGGAGCACTGCCAGGCTATACATGGAACAGACAGGATCAGAAGCAGTGGGGCACTGCCAGGCTATACACGGAACAGACAGGATCAGAAGCAGTGGAGCACTGCCAGGCTATACATGGAACATACAGGATCAGAAGCAGTGGAGCACTGCCAGGCTATACACGGAACAGACAGGATCAGAAGCAGTGGGGCACTGCCAGGCTATACATGAAACAGACAGGATCAGAAGCAGTGGAGCACTGCCAGGCTATACACGGAACAGACAGGATCAGAAGCAGTGGAGCACTGCCAGGCTATACATGGAACAGACAGGATCAGAAGCAGTGGAGCACTGCCAGGCTATACATGGAACAGACAGGATCAGAAGCAGTGGAGCACTGCCAGGCTATACATGGAACAGACAGGATCAGAAGCAGTGGAGCACTGCCAGGCTATACATGGAACAGACAGGACCAGAAGCAGTGGAGCACTGCCAGGCTATACATGGAACAGACAGGACCAGAAGTAGTGGAGCACTGCCAGTCTATACATAGAACAGACTGGATCAGAAGTAGTGGAGCACTGCCAGGCTATACATAGAACAGACTGGATCAGAAGCAGTGGAGCACTGCCAGGCTATACATGGAACAAACAGGATCAGAAGCAGTGGAGCACTGCCAGGCTATACATGGAACAGACAGGATCAGAAGCAGTGGAGCACTGCCAGGCTATACATGGAACAGACAGGATCAGAAGCAGTGGGGCACTGCCAGGCTATACACGGAACAGACAGGATCAGAAGCAGTGGAGCACTGCCAGGCTATACATGGAACATACAGGATCAGAAGCAGTGGAGCACTGCCAGGCTATACACGGAACAGACAGGATCAGAAGCAGTGGGGCACTGCCAGGCTATACATGAAACAGACAGGATCAGAAGCAGTGGAGCACTGCCAGGCTATACACGGAACAGACAGGATCAGAAGCAGTGGAGCACTGCCAGGCTATACGTGGAACAGACAGGATCAGAAGCAGTGGAGCACTGCCAGGCTATACATAGAACAGACTGGATCAGAAGCAGTGGAGCACTGCCAGGCTATACATGAAACAAACACGATCAGAAGCAGTGGAGCACTGCCAGGCTATACATGGAACAGACAGGATCAGAAGCAGTGGGGCACTGCCAGGCTATACACGGAACAGGCAGGATCAGAAGCAGTGGAGCACTGCCAGGATATACATGGAACAGACAGGATTAGAAGCAGTGGAGCACTGCCAGGCTATACATGGAACAGACAGGATCAGAAGCAGTGGAACATTGCCAGGCTATACATGGAACAGACAGGATCAGAAGCAGTGGGGCACTGCCATACATGGAACAGACAGGATCAGAAGCAGTGGAGCACTGCCAGGCTATACATGAAACAGACAGGATCAGAAGCAGTGGAGCACTGCCAGGCTATACATGGAACAGACAGGATCAGAAGTAGTGGAGCACTGCCAGGCTATACGTGGAACAGACAGGATCAGAAGCAGTGGAGCACTGCCAGGTTATACATGGAACAGACAGGATCAAAAGCAGTGGAGCACTGCCAGGCTATACATGGAACAGACAGGATCAGAAGCAGTGGAGCACTGCCAGGCTGTACATGGAACAGACAGGATCAGAAGCAGTGGAGCACTGCCAGGCTATACATGGAACAGACAGGACCAGAAGTAGTGGAGCACTGCCAGGCTATACATGAAACAGACAGGATCAGAAGCAGTGGAGCACTGCCAGGCTATACATGAAACAGACTGGATCAGAAGCAGTGGAGCACTGCCATACATGAAACAGACAGGACCAGAAGCAGTGGGGCACTGCCAGGCTATACATGAAACAGACAGGATCAGAAGCAGTGGAGCACTGCCAGGCTATACACGGAACAGACAGGATCAGAAGCAGTAGGCACTGCCAGGCTATACATGGAACAGACAGGATCAGAAGCAGTGGAGCACTGCCAGGCTATACATGGAACAGACAGGATCAGAAGCAGTGGAGCACTGCCAGGCTATACATGGAACAGACAGGATCAGAAGCAGTGGAGCACTGCCATACATGGAACAGACAGGATCAGAAGCAGTGGAGCACTGCCAGGATATACATGGAACAGACAGGATCAGAAGCAGTGGAGCACTGCCAGGCTATACATGGAACAGACAGGATCAGAAGCAGTGGAGCACTGCCAGGCTGTACATGGAACAGACAGGATCAGAAGCAGTGGAGCACTGCCAGGCTATACATGGAACAGACAGGATCAGAAGCAGTGGAGCACTGCCAGGCTATACATGGAACAGACAGGATCAGAAGCAGTGGAGCATTGCCAGGCTATACATGGAACAGACAGGATCAGAAGTAGTGGAGCACTGCCAGGCTATACATGGAACAGACAGGATCAGAAGCAGTGGAGCACTGCCAGGCTATACATGGAACAGACAGGATCAGAAGCAGTGGAGCACTGCCAGGCTATACATGGAACAGACAGGACCAGAAGCAGTGGAGCACTGCCAGGCTATACATGGAACAGACAGGACCAGAAGCAGTGGAGCACTGCCAGGCTATACATGGAACAGACAGGATCAGAAGCAGTGGAGCACTGCCAGGCTATACATGGAACAGACAGGACCAGAAGCAGTGGAGCACTGCCAGGCTATACATGGAACAGACAGGATCAGAAGCAGTGGAGCACTGCCAGGCTATACATGGAACAGACAGGATCAGAAGTAGTGGAGCACTGCCAGGTTATACATGGAACAGACAGGATCAGAAGCAGTGGAGCACTGCCAGGCTATACATGGAACAGACAGGACCAGAAGCAGTGGAGCACTGCCAGGCTATACATGGAACAGACAGGATCAGAAGCAGTGGAGCACTGCCAGGCTATACATGGAACAGACAGGACCAGAAGCAGTGGAGCACTGCCAGGCTATACATGGAACAGACAGGATCAGAAGCAGTGGAGCACTGCCAGGCTATACATGGAACAGACAGGATCAGAAGCAGTGGAGCACTGCCAGGTTATACATGGAACAGACAGGATCAGAAGCAGTGGAGCACTGCCAGGCTATACATGGAACAGACAGGATCAGAAGTAGTGGAGCACTGCCAGGTTATACATGGAACAGACAGGATCAGAAGCAGTGGAGCACTGCCATACATGGAACAGACAGGATCAGAAGCAGTGGAGCACTGCCATACATGGAACAGACAGGATCAGAAGCAGTTGGTACTATAGCAATCGATGCAAATATAACATACGGACCAAGCCCTCAGTCTGATGATAAGATCGGAGACTCTCAGGAAATATATTTATAACTTTATAGACGTTGCCGTGAACATCCCCGTAGTCACCATCACATCCCCGTAGTCACCATCACATCCCCGTAGTCACCATCACATCCCCGTAGTCACCATCACATCCCCGTAGTCACCATCACATCCCCGTAGTCACCATCACATCCCCGTATTCACCATCACATCCCAGTATTCACCATCACATCCCCGTATTCACCATCACATCCCCGTATTCACCATCACATCCCCGTATTCACCATCACATCCCCGTATTCACTTCACCATCACATCCCCGTATTCACCATCACATCCCCGTATTCACCATCACATCCCAGTATTCACCATCACATCCCAGTATTCACCATCACATCCCAGTATTCACCATCACATCCCAGTATTCACCATCACATTGTGCAGGACGTTTTTTTATCTTTTTTTGTGCTTTTTCAGACAATAAGTGAATAATTCACACACAACACCGCAGCCAGCACGCAGCCCCAGGTATCCAGCATAGCACGACCACTGCTGTCACTGTGAACCCTGACATCTTCTCACCTACGACTTTGTCCTTAATAAAGGGATGTCTCAGCAGTCCAGGCCAAGAAAGTCTCAGAGCTGGATCCTTGGTTAAGAGGCCCTGGAGAAAGTCCTGGGATGAAGAGAAGTGAAGAGTCAGCAGGTCTTTCTATGGTACGGATCAGTCCTGCTTTCCTTCCAGCCTCTCCCACTGTAATAGGAGGAGGCCACCATGGAACCTCCGCAGAGCAGCTCATCCACCTATTATAATTACAGTAGATCTCTGCAGACCTGGAGGAGGTAAAACTGCTGAAGACAAGAGGAACTACAGTCCTAGCACATGACAGATTTGGATCCCCACCTTTAGTTCTGCAGAGACCCCACGAGGCCACCGCACCGGCTGTTGGGTGATGATGCTGACCAGCTGGAATATGCTGTGAGTGTAGAAGGGAGGTGTTCCCACGAGCAGCTCATAGACGATGCACCCGAGAGCCCAGAGGTCAGAGCGATGATCATATGGCCGTTCCAGGACCAATTCAGGTGACATGTAGAGAGGAGTCCCTTTAATGGATCGAACCATGAGTGTGTCCAGGCTCAGTTCTCGAGCAAAGCTGGTGAACAGTAGGCAAGGGAGACATATATACGATGACCACAGCTTGGGGGTTATGCACCATAGCAGACCCCCTACCACCCTCTCGATTACCCCACACATTATGTCTGCTCTGCGCTCAGCAGCTTCACAATTAATGAAGGAAAGACAGACGCTCCAAGCCGCCAATTGATTTGTTAAACTCACCCAAAATCACAGAGTTTGACAGTTCCGTCTTTACCCAGTAAAATGTTCTGAGGTTTCATGTCTCTGTGCAGAATCCGATGAGAGTGCAGATAATATAACGCGGAAACAAGCTGAGCGGAGACGTCCCTCACCTTCGGGGTAAGACACATCTCTAGTGAGCACGTTCCCCTATGGGACCTCATCACCCCAAATACTGTATGAGAACCCCCAATATACAACCAGCATGTCTGCTGTGCCAGGACCATTTAACCACTTACTAAGTCTTCAGCCAGGCTGCCATCATCCTCCAGAATCTGGAACAATTCTCCCTCTGCGTATTCTGTGACCACTACAACCTGGGGAAGAAGACGGAGACAGAACGGGAACCATCAGGACTCTGCTGAAAGCGCTGCCCCTGAAGATCACAGTACAGACAGCACCTGCTCTGCCACATGGAGGACTACTATGACCACCGGTAACATCAGGGGGTATCTGGGATGATAATAATCATGGACTACTCTTTGGAGTGCTGCAGTCTCTCCATTGTTTGCCAAGTCACTCTGGAACCCTCCAAACAAATGACCGCCCCCTCACTGATCTGACAAAGGGGTTCTCCAGGTTCACAACCTTAGGAGAGACCGCCTATAAGACCTGTCTGATCCCACACGTGCTCACCTCTCTCTCAGTCTCACAGCTGTCCAGCATGCGCACAATGTTAGGGTGTCGTAAGTCTCTCATGATCTGGATTTCTCTCTTTAGGCCTTTCAGCTCCTTCTCTGAGCGCCCGACTTTAGGGATGAACTTCAGAGCCACAACCTGTAGAAAGTGAACCACAATACAGACAAAATGAGCCGCGCAACAGGACCCTAAAGATGTCACCTGGGCGTCACCACTACATAACAGCCAGGACCCTAAAGATGTCACCCATACGTCACCACTACATAACAGCCAGGACCCTAAAGATGTCACCCATACGTCACCACTACATAACAGCCAGGACCCTAAAGATGTCACCTGGGCGTCACCACTACATAACAGCCAGGACCCTAAAGATGTCACCCATACGTCACCACTACATAACAGCCAGGACCCTAAAGATGTCACCCATACGTCACCACTACATAACAGCCAGGACCCTAAAGATGTCACCTGGGCGTCACCACTACATAACAGCCAGGACCCTAAAGATGTCACCCATACGTCACCACTACATAACAGCCAGGACCCTAAAGATGTCACCTGGGCGTCACCACTACATAACAGCCAGGACCCTAAAGATGTCACCCATACGTCACCACTACATAACAGCCAGGACGCTAAAGATGTCACCCATACATCACCACTACATAACAGCCAGGACCCTAAAGATATCACCCATACGTCAACACTACATAACAGCCAGGACCCTAAAGATGTCACCCATACATCACCACTACATAACAGCCAGGACCCTAAAGATATCACCCATACGTCACCACTACATAACAGCCAGGACCCTAAAGAGGTCACCCATACGTCACCACTACATATCAGCCAGGACCCTAAAGATGTCACCCATACGTCACCACTACATAACAGCCAGGACCCTAAAGATGTCACCTGGGCGTCACCACTACATAACAGCCAGGACCCTAAAGATGTCACCCATACGTCACCACTACATAACAGCCAGGACCCTAAAGATGTCACCCATACGTCACCACTACATAACAGCCAGGACCCTAAAGATGTCACCCATATGTCACCACTACATAACAGCCAGGACCCTAAAGATGTCACCCGGGCGTCACCACTACATAACAGCCAGGACCCTAAAGACGTCACCCGGGAGTCACCACTACATAACAGCCTGGACCCTAGAGATGTCACCCGGGAGTCACCACTACATAACAACCAGGACCCTAAAGACGTCACCCGGGAGTCACCACTACATAACAACCAGGACCCTAAAGATGTCACCCTGACGTCACCACTACATAACAGCCAGGACCCTAAAGATGTCACCCGGGCGTGACCACTACATAACAGTCAGGACCCTAAAGATGTCACCCATACGTCACCACTACATAACAGTCAGGACCCTAAAGATGTCACCCATACGTCACCACTACATAACAGCCAGGACCCTAAAGATGTCACCCCAACGTCACCACTACATAACAGCCAGGACCCTTAAGATGTCACCCCGACGTCACCACTACATAACAGCCAGGACCCTAAAGATGTCACCCTGACGTCACCACTACATAACAGCCAGGACCCTAAAGATGTCACCCATACGTCACCACTACATAACAGCCAGGACCCTAAAGATGTCACCTGGGCGTCACCACTACATAACAGCCAGGACCCTAAAGATGTCACCCATACGTCACCACTACATAACAGTCAGGACCCTAAAGACGTCACCACTACATAACAGTCAGGACCCTAAAGATGTCACCCATACGTCACCACTACATAACAGTCAGGACCCTAAAGATGTCACCCATACGTCACCACTACATAACAGTCAGGACCCTAAAGATGTCACCCATACGTCACCACTACATAACAGCCAGGACCCTAAAGATGTCACCCAGACGTCACCACTACATAACAGTCAGGACCCTTAAGATGTCACCCAGACGTCACCACTACATAACAGCCAGGACCCTAAAGATGTCACCCCAACGTCACCACTACATAACAGCCAGGACCCTAAAGATGTCACCCAGACATCACCACTACATAACAGCCTGGACCCTAAAGAAGTCACCCTGACGTCACCACTACATAACAGCCTGGACCCTAAAGAAGTCACCCTGACGTCACCACTACATAACAGCCTGGACCCTAAAGAAGTCACCCTGACGTCACCACTACATAACAGCCAGGACCCTAAAGATGTCACCCCAACGTCACCACTACATAACAGCCAGGACCCTTAAGATGTCACCCCGACGTCACCACTACATAACAGCCAGGACCCTAAAGATGTCACCCTGACGTCACCACTACATAACAGCCAGGACCCTAAGATGTCACCCATACGTCACCACTACATAACAGCCAGGACCCTAAAGATGTCACCTGGGCGTCACCACTACATAACAGCCAGGACCCTAAAGATGTCACCCATACGTCACCACTACATAACAGTCAGGACCCTAAAGACGTCACCACTACATAACAGTCAGGACCCTAAAGATGTCACCCATACGTCACCACTACATAACAGTCAGGACCCTAAAGATGTCACCCATACGTCACCACTACATAACAGTCAGGACCCTAAAGATGTCACCCATACGTCACCACTACATAACAGCCAGGACCCTAAAGATGTCACCCAGACGTCACCACTACATAACAGTCAGGACCCTTAAGATGTCACCCAGACGTCACCACTACATAACAGCCAGGACCCTAAAGATGTCACCCCAACGTCACCACTACATAACAGCCAGGACCCTAAAGATGTCACCCAGACATCACCACTACATAACAGCCTGGACCCTAAAGAAGTCACCCTGACGTCACCACTACATAACAGCCTGGACCCTAAAGAAGTCACCCTGACGTCACCACTACATAACAGCCTGGACCCTAAAGAAGTCACCCTGACGTCACCACTACATAACAGCCAGGACCCTAAAGAAGTCACCCTGACGTCACCACTACATATCAGCCAGGACCCTAAAGATGTCACCCATACGTCACCACTACATAACAGCCAGGACCCTAAAGAAGTCACCCTGACGTCACCACTACATAACAGCCAGGACCCTAAAGAAGTCACCCTGACGTCACCACTACATATCAGCCAGGACCCTAAAGATGTCACCCATACGTCACCACTACATAACAGCCAGGACCCTAAAGATGTCACCCATACGTCACCACTACATAACAGCCAGGACCCTAAAGATGTCACCCATACGTCACCACTACATAACAGCCAGGACCCTAAAGATGTCACCCATATGTCACCACTACATAACAGCCAGGACCCTAAAGATGTCACCCGGGCGTCACCACTACATAACAGCCAGGACCCTAAAGACGTCACCCGGGAGTCACCCCTACATAACAGCCTGGACCCTAGAGATGTCACCCGGGAGTCACCACTACATAACAACCAGGACCCTAAAGATGTCACCCTGACGTCACCACTACATAACAGCCAGGACCCTAAAGATGTCACCCGGGCGTCACCACTACATAACAGCCAGGACCCTAAAGACGTCACCCGTGAGTCACCACTACATAACAGCCTGGACCCTAAAGATGTCACCTGGGCGTCACCACTACATAACAGCCAGGACCCTAAAGATGTCACCCATACGTCACCACTACATAACAGCCAGGACCCTAAAGATGTCACCCATACGTCACCACTACATAACAGCCAGGACCCTAAAGATGTCACCCATATGTCACCACTACATAACAGCCAGGACCCTAAAGATGTCACCCGGGCGTCACCACTACATAACAGCCAGGACCCTAAAGACGTCACCCGGGAGTCACCACTACATAACAGCCTGGACCCTAGAGATGTCACCCGGGAGTCACCACTACATAACAACCAGGACCCTAAAGATGTCACCCTGACGTCACCACTACATAACAGCCAGGACCCTTAAGATGTCACCCCGACGTCACCACTACATATCAGCCAGGACCCTAAAGATGTCACCCATACGTCACCACTACATAACAGCCAGGACCCTAAAGATGTCACCCTGACGTCACCACTACTTAACAGCCAGGACCCTAAAGACGTCACCACTACATAACAGTCAGGACCCTAAAGATGTCACCCATACGTCACCACTACATAACAGTCAGGACCCTAAAGATGTCACCCATACGTCACCACTACATAACAGTCAGGACCCTAAAGATGTCACCCATTACGTCACCACTACATAACAGCCAGGACCCTAAAGATGTCACCCAGACGTCACCACTACATAACAGCCAGGACCCTAAAGATGTCACCCAGACATCACCACTACATAACAGCCAGGACCCTAAAGATGTCACCCGGGAGTCACCACTACATAACAGCCTGGACCCTAAAGAAGTCACCCAGACGTCACCACTACATAACAGCCAGGACCCTAAAGATGTCACCCAGACATCACCACTACATAACAGCCTGGACCCTAAAGAAGTCACCCTGACGTCACCACTACATAACAGCCTGGACCCTATAGATGTCACCACTACATAACAGCCAGGACCCTAAAGATGTCACCCGGGCGTCACCACTACATAACAGCCAGGACCCTAAAGACGTCACCCGGGAGTCACCACTACATAACAGCCTGGACCCTAGAGATGTCACCCGGGAGTCACCACTAACATAACAACCAGGACCCTTAAGATGTCACCCAGACGTCACCACTACATAACAGCCAGGACCCTTAAGATGTCACCCCGACGTCACCACTACATATCAGCCAGGACCCTAAAGATGTCACC
>ONZH01018731.1:0-47551 GCA_900303285.1 Rhinella marina | reverse complement strand
TGTCCTAAATCTAGTGGTTCAGAGATTTCTCAAAACATTCACTGGCCTGTGCACAGTGCTGGCAAAGTCGCAGAAGCTTTGCACTCATTTGAGTCATTCTTATGTGTCCCGCAACGCTCTGCTGGACCTGCAGTGGCAAAACGGTATTCCACCACACCGATTGATAGGTGACGTGCCAACTCGGTGGAATTCCACGCTTCATATGTTGCAGCTGCTCCTTGAGCAGCGTAGAGCAGTGGATGATTTTGTCCAGCAGCAGCCAGAATCTTCGACCATAGGGAGCAGGTGCGGCTTAGATTTCCTTCAGTGGAGGCTGGTCCGAGATGCCTGCACTGTTCTAAAGCCCTTTGAAGAAGCCACAAAATTGGTCAGCCGGGACAGCCGCGGTGTGAAGGACATAATTTCACTAATATTTGTCCCACTGTTGCTGTTAGCCGGCCCATAACGTTGCATGACAAAAATTTTGTGTCATGGGCTGTGTGAACCCGAAGTCTCCAAACCAAAACCCTATTAAAAAACAAAAACTGTTGTCTACCTCCGCCTACGTTTTCTACATTAGCACTTAGCAGGCGAGCAGCTGTTATATTTTTATATATATATATATATATATATATATATATATATATATATATACTGTATATCTTAATACTTTGCAAACTGTACAAGATAAGTAGTACTAAGCCCATTCAAAGAGGATGCTATTGTTTTCTACCAAAATGTGAGAGTTTCTTTTCCTCGTCTCATTCCTGTTTATGCAGATATATCAGTTAGCCTGGCAGGGTAATTTATTACACAATGAGAAAGTGACCTGTCTATGGTCTGAAAAACACAATGAATATAGCCGCTGGACTCATTGAATCAGTCAATTGACCGTAATTTGTACCTCATCTACCTTTCTGTACATGTAACAGTGCCAGCAATATAGCTTTGTACTTGAATGAATGGAGGTTGATATGCACTTATTGGCATCATTTAACTTTTAGGCTTAGGCTACTGCAACTCACAAACTGTCAAGTGGGAGATGCCCTAGAATCATCCTGCAAGATAAAAATCATTAACTACATATACACACATACAAAAGGGAATATAGATAAAAGGGTTTTCTGAATTTTTTTTACTGATGACAATCCTCTGGATTAGAGATGAAAGGAGCACTCAGGAAGTTACATTAACGGAGATTGTTATACTCCACCGCAGTTTGTTGTATTTATTAATCACTCTCTACTGATATACCCTGTCCCCTACTACTACTGGCCGTGGCACCCATGAAAAGCCCATATATAATTTTCACTGCCTATCTTTACAAGGTAGAATGTACAGGCTTGTTGTCCAAACAAGCCAAGCCTTTTTCTCTAACTGTAATCCGTGAACTGGAGTGTGCGTAATTTATTAAAGCTTTGTCCTGAAGACACCCTGTGTTCATTTAAACAAGAAAATGGCCTTTGGATAATTTTTTTAGGCTCAAGTGGGCCTAAACAGACACCCTGTCTTCTTCACAGTATTGCAGGCTCTGGCCTATGCACAATTTTTGGAGGCTCCAGTCTAAACAGACAGCCCTGTGTTCTTCACATTATGTCAAGAAGGTGCTAAAGGTTTAAAAAACTATTACTACACAGGTTTTAGAAGAATCATTTTAGTAAAATAAATAACAACTTTTAACAATAAATAAGTTAAAAAAAAGGAAAAAAAAAAGTTAAGCCGTCGCCGGCCTTTGACGACGTCTGGCCATCATCGCCTGCAGCTCTCGGAGATCCAGCTGCAGGCCGCAAATAAGCCGGGAGGCAGCATGGAGCCTGGTGTCTAAGCGGCGTAAGGCTGCCTCCACCTCAAAGTCCATGGGGATATCTGTAGGGGTGGAAACAGTAATATAATTAGTATGATCGAGTTAAAATATTCTAAACTTTCAAAACAGCACCTGGATTACTTTAGCAATTGCATGTCATATATATTTGGTACGAGTTGTCCAGTGACATGTATCTGTATCCTTTTTTTTTTTTTTGTGCTTTAAACTGCTCACTGAGAAGGCCACACATGGTCAGTTTGTTTGGGGTTTGTACTTACTGGACACCCATACTGTGTGGTCCTCCCATGGTCCAGGGGAAAACTCCCTGACGGTTAGAGCTACAAAAGATAAAACATATATTTAGCTTATATTTTGATGACAGAAGGTCCCCCAATTACACTTTTTATTTTACCTACCTTCTACCTCTGGAAGTTGGGCTGGTGGTGTTGGAGTGGCAGGTGGGGTCGCTCTCGCTGTTGTGGAGGAGGGTGAGAGAGGCTCCTCTGTGGTGCAGCAGCTGTCAAAAAACATTAAATAATGGCATTACATTCAACTCTAATGAACAGTTGTAACTTCTGATGTTGGTATGGCTGAATAGTTTGGGGATGAATCCCATTCCTAACCACTAGTGCTGTACTGTATCACTGCAGCTGCACTCCCACGTAGCCTGGATTAAAAATAAATTAAATATGTTTACACTTACTTGAAGCTGAAGCTGTAGGAGTCGACCGGCCTCGACGGTGATGGTGACGTCGTTGACGTTGACTCTGCAACATAAATCCGTACACAATTGTTATGATGACCGACTGTTTTTAATACTAACACTGTATACTACTACGAAGATATCATGGGTGAGAGGAGGGCCAGATCCTCCTTTTTTTTCTTCTAAATGGGTATTTATTGCAATATATATATATATATATATATATATATATATATATATATATATATCTTTATTGCAATATATTCCTTAATATCGATAACGTGAGAATACTTTAGATATCGCCCAAGCCCACTCACATTAGCTGCAGCATGAGCACGTCTGAGTCTGTATGTAGGAGGAGGAAGCGCTAACTATGAAGGGGCATATATCTAAGGGTACTTTCTTTCACACTAGTGCATTTGCCTGACACAAACAGGAGAATGGCCAGCCCCATTAACAATAATGGAGGACGGCGCTGATCCGGCCGCTATTTGGCAAGAATGCCTGGAATTAGCAGGACAAATACTGCAGAACAGCCTGCAGGATCACCACCACATATGTGAAAGTAGCCTAAGGCAAATTACTGGGAAGTGACACATATCTGAGAATATCTTCACTTGTTTTGGTGGAGTTAGAGGCGTGGCCTAGCATGAAAGAAAATTGCTGCAGCGCACTACGCACGCCCATGTTGTCCTTCTATACGGTTTTCATTATTAGCACTCACTGGTATATATACAGTACACTAATTTTTTAACATGTTTTTACTTTTCAAATATTTTTGTCACGACAGGGAAACAAGGGATAGTGTGCCCTGTCTGAACCCCACCTCTTTCCCTGCCTACTTACAGTAGATGCCCTAGGCGGCAAAACCGTAACTTGGAGACGGTCCCTATGCTGAGTACGTGCACAGGGAAGGGAACACAGGGAAAGACGAACACAGACAGAACAAACACAATAGCAGAATAGTCAGCAAGCCAAGTCAAGAACAGGAGGTCACGTCAAATACCGAGGGGAATCGCAAAAGCGTAGTCTAAGTCCGAAGCCAAAATCCAATATACCAATAATCCAACAGCAAGGTCCAACACACAGCAATGATCTCAGAAGACTAATCACAGGCATCTGAGTGAGGCAGTTGCCATCTTTAAAATAGCCCGCCCAGGATCATGTGATGTGGCCAGCATCACATGACCTGAGGCGGAGCAAGCTGTCCAAACAATATGTAAAGTAGCCATGTGGTGTGATCAGCACCACATGGCTAAACCCAAACAGAGAATTAACTCATGAAGTGCTGGCTGACAAGACCAGCACTTCAATTCCCTATTGCTCGTCTCTAGGGGGGCGGAGAGGTCCGGCGATGTCGTGCAGAGGGAGCGCGACGCCGACCTCGCGTGACAGTACCCCCCCACGGACCCTTACCAGCGGGAGCAGGCTTATCGGGATGCTGCAGATGGAACTTTCGGATGAGCGAGTCTGCATGCATCCTGGTCAACGGTACCCAAGACCTGTCCTCAGGATCGAACCCCTTCCAATGTACGAGGTACTGGAAGGAATTCCGGACCCTTCTCACATCCACAATTCTGGCAATCTCATGCTCCATTTGTCCTGCTACCTCAACCGGAGGCGGAGACTGTTCCTCAGGATCAACGGGAGCAACATAACGTTTGAGCAAAGACACATGAAAAACATTATGAACACGAAGGGAGTCGGGTAAACATAACCTAAAAGAAACCGGATTGATCACCTTGGTGATCCTGTAAGGACCAATGAAGCGAGGTGCAAACTTGTAGGATGGTACCCTCATGTTGAGATTTTTAGTCGATAACCATACCTCATCCCCAACCTTAAAATTCACACCCTTAGAACGTTTTCTATCAGCCTTCGCTTTTTGAACTCCTTGGGCCTTTTCCAGGTTCGACTGAACCTGTGCCCAAACTGTGCACAGTTCTTGAGAAAAATCATTGACCTCTGGGACAACCGACGCAGATGGGGAAAAGGAGCTAAAGCGTGGATGAAAACCCATATTGCAGAAAAACGGCGACATCCCAGAGGATGAATTAACACCATTATTAATTGCAAATTCAGCCAGAGACAGGAATCTGGCCCACACATGCTGGTTATCAGAAACATAACATCTGAGATATTGCTCAACGGATTGGTTAAGACGTTCAGTCTGACCATTAGTCTCCGGATGAAAGGCTGATGAAAAGGACAAAGAGATACCAATCTTATTACAGAACACCCTCCAGAACCTAGACACAAACTGTACTCCCCTATCAGAAACGATATTCTCAGGAACACCATGCAGTTTGACAATATTATCAATGAACACGGACGCCAAGACCTTCGCAGAGGGTAATTTACACAAAGGAATAAAATGACACATTTTGCTGAATCTGTCAACCACCACAAATATCAGGGTTTTACCCGCAGAGCACTGCAAATCCGTGATAAAGTCCATGGACAGATGTGACCAAGGTCTGCTAGGTATGGGTAAAGGATGTAACTCACCCATAGGTCGTGTCTTGGAATTCTTGGACCTGGCACAAGTGTTACATGCAGTTACAAAAGCCTGAACATCTCTGGAGATTGACGGCCACCAATACTGCCTAGAGACCAACTCCTTGGTGGCATTGATGCCAGGATGTCCACACAAAACAGTATTATGGCACTCACCCAGCAGTCAATTTGTCATTGGGGGTACCAATGGGAGCAAGATGTTGTCCTGACGAGATTTCAGAAGCGAGGTCAGATGAGGTAGCGGCCACGATGATATCAGCTGGCAGGATGATATCAGCTGGCAGAATGTTTCTTAGCCGATTCTAGAAACATTAAATTCTTATGATCCGTGAGGACCGTAATGCGGTGAAATGCCCCTTCTAAAAAATGACGCCATTCCTCAAATGCCCACTTGATTGCAAGTAACTCCCTATTCCCAATATCATAATTCCTCTCGGCAGGAGAGAACTTGCGGGAGAAGAAGGCGCATGGCATAAGATTAGTGAAGGTGGAAGACCCCTGGGACAGTACAGCCCCCACACCATCCTCAGACGCATCCACCTCAACTACAAAAGGCTTACTTTGATCAGGCTGGACCAACACAGGAGCATTAATAAAACACTGATTTAACCTTTCAAAGGCCTCAATAGCTGCAGGGGGCCAATTGACCAGATCAGCCCCCTTGCGAGTCAAATCCGTAATGAGTTTGGCTACCACTCAAAAATTTTTGACAAATTTACAATAAAAATTAGCAAACCCCAGAAATCGCTGGAGCGCCTTCAAAGAGGAAGGTCGCACCCAATCCACAATGGCCTGTACTTTAACTGGGTCCATTTTGAAAGAAAAAAGGGTGAGAATGTATCCCAAAAAGGCCACTTCCTGAACACCAAAGGTACACTTTTCCCCTTTAACGAACAACTTGTTTTCACGCAACACCTCCAGCACTTGCCTGGTGTGAGATACGTGACTCTCCCAGTCTACAGAAAAAATCAGGATGTCATCAATATAGACAATTACAAATTTCCCAATAAATGGTCTAAAAATGTCATTGACAAAGTTTTGGAAAATTGCCGGAGCGTTACTTAACCCAAAAGGCATTACCAAGTACTCATAATGACCTCCAGGGGTATTAAAAGCAGTTTTCCATTCGTCCCCCTCACGAATCCTGATTAGGTTGTATGCCCCCTTCAAATCCAGCTTGGTGAACCAACAGGCCCCCTGGACCTGATTCAGCAAGTCAGGAATAAGGGGCAACGGGTATCTGTTTTTAACAGTGATTTTATTGAGCTCCCTGTAATCGATACAGGGCCTCAATCCTCCATCCCTTTTACCAACAAAGAAAAAACCTGCCCCCATGGGAGAAACTGAAGGCCGGATGTGACCCTTGGCCAGACTCTCTTTGAGATAATCCCTCATGGACTGACGTTCAGGAGTAGAGAGATTATAAATGCGACCTTTGGGATATTTGGATCCCTCAATAAGGTCGATGGCGCAATCATATTGCCGGTGAGGAGGGAGGAACTCAGCCTTGGACATGGAAAAAATGTCCGAAAAATCGCCGATATACTTGGGCAAGGAGAGAGACTCAGTGGTACCTCCAAAAAGCAATACTGATCTACAACATTTGTCACAATTCATTCCCCATTTCTCCAATTCACCTACCGACCAGTTGATCACAGGGTTGTGGTCCTGTAACCATGGCAGACCTAAAACAAGGTCGGCAGGTAAATCCTTTAATACAAGGAAGGAACAAGTCTCGGTATGGGTAATTCCTACAGTTAATACAACCTCAGCAGTACAAAACTCCACTCCCCCATTATTCAATGGAGTGGAATCCAGTGCGATAATTTGAATTACCTCCCTTAAAGGAATTATAGGCACACCCACAGATTGCACAAAATCATAATCAATAAAATTAGCAGCAGAACCTGAATCCACAAATGCTTCGCCGGACCTCTTGAATTGGTTAAGAAATGGAAATAGGTAACAAGATTTTCTTTCTTACCACCACAGGGGGTACCTTACTTCCAGGAACATGAAGAAGAAAAAATGAGGGACTTTCTTCTTCATTTCCACACTCTGGAGTACGTGGCAACTACTCCATTGGACACCTTTTCCTGTGGCAGCACGTCCTACCCCGGCGAATTATATCATAAGTTGATACGTCCACATTAGAGTTGCACCTATCATTGTGCAACCCGACCAGGTGAGCACCTTTGTCTATACGTACTGAGCTGTGAAAAACTGTACTGCCCTATTTGTGCGCTCTCCACTATTTTATCAGATTTCTCTGAATACGCCTTGTCTCTTTACTTCCAGGAACAGACCTTTTTGAGAGCAGAAGTCTCGGACACTGCTGGAGCCAGTGGTTCATCTCACCGCAGTAAAAACAGGCCCCTCTCAGGCGTCTCTGATCCCTCATAGTAACTCCCAACTGCATAGGCTCCTCCTGGACCTTGATAGGAGACGGGCTCTGAAGAGGAACTTCGGACAACACGGCAACTTGAGGGGCAACAGAACGTTCCTTTTGTCTCTCCCTAAACCGTCGGTCAAGTTTGATAACTAAGGTCATAGTCGCCTCTAAGGTGTCAGGAGTAGGATAACTAACTAGTAAATACTTCAGATGGCCAGACAGTCCCACCCTAAACTGGCTTCTCAAAGCAGGGTCATTCCATTTAGAGGACACACACCATTTTCTGAACTCAGCACAGTAATCCTCAACTGGACGGTTACCCTGCCGAATGTCTCTGAGCTGAGTTTCAGCTACAGCTGCCAAGTCAGGTTCTTCATATAAAAGACCTAGGGCCCGGAAAAAAGCCTCCACAGACAATAGACAAGGGGAGTCAGGTGGCAATGAGAAAGCCCACTCCTCCGGATCACCTTGCAGCAAGGAAATAATTATTCCTACCCACTGCTGCTCAGAACCCGAGGATTGTGAGCGTAAACGGAAATATAATTTACAACTTTCCTTAATGGAACGGAAAGTCCTTCGGTCCCCAGAAAACCGATCGGGCAATTTTACATGGGGTTCAATATTGGGGTTTGGCATGGAGGGAACGACTGCGGGTGCAGTCCGCAGCTTCTCCTGATGTTGGAGTCTCTCGGCCAAATCCTGGATCATCTGAGCCATGTTACTCATCTGGTCCGTGAGTACTCGCAACGGCTCCATTAGGTACGGCCTGTGATTCTGTCACGACAGGGAAACAAGGGATAGTGTGCCCTGTCTGAACCCCACCTCTTTCCCTGCCTACTTACAGTAGATGCCCTAGGCGGCAAAACCGTAACTTGGAGATGGTCCCTATGTTGAGTACGTGCACAGGGAAGGGAACACAGGGAAAGACGAACACAGACAGAACAAACACAATAGCAGAATAGTCAGCAAGCCAAGTCAAGAACAGGAGGTCACGTCAAATACCGAGGGGAATCGCAAAAGCGTAGTCTAAGTCCGAAGCCAAAATCCAATATACCAATAATCCAACAGCAAGGTCCAACACACAGCACTGATCTCAGAAGACTTATCACAGGCATCTGAGTGAGGCAGTTGCCATCTTTAAAATAGCCCACCCAGGATCATGTGATATGGCCAGCATCACATGACCTGAGGCGGAGCAAGCTGTCCAAACAATATGTAAAGTAGCCATGTGGTGTGATCAGCACCACATGGCTAAACCCAAACAGAGAATTAATTCATGAAGTGCTGGCTGACAAGACCAGCACTTCAATTCCCTATTGCTCGTCTCTAGGGGGGCGGAGAGGTTCGGCGATGTTGTGCAGAGGGAGCGCGACGCCGACCTCGCGTGACAATTTTGTTACTCACCCTATCGTATCGCTACACGGATCTCAGTAAGCCGCACTGGGCTCTTAATTTTCAAATCGGACCCTGTTTATTCAGGTTATGGAAACGCTGTTACAAGCATTTATAGACAATAAAATGATACAAGGTTTAAAAACAGGAGGAACTGAACATAAATGTGCCGCATTTGCGGATGATCTCCTTCTATTAATAACTAATCCCCTTTAAGCTTTCCCACATATAGTTGCTCTTTTTGACAAATTTGGCTCTATGTCAAATTTTAAGATTACTTATACCAAATCGGAAGCTTTAAACATTACTCTTCTCCAGAAAGACTTCTCTTATTTGATCAACTCCTTCCCATTTAATTGGCGTTCAGACAACTTATCTTACTTAGGTATATCCTTAACTAAAAACCCCATCAAACTGTACTCCTCCAATTATTCTCCTCTTCTAAAGAAAATAAAACAACAATTGGCATCTTTGGCAATACCACTTATGTCATGGATGGGGCGTAAAAACCTCCTCCAAACCTATATACTACCCAAATTCATATATATAATGCAAATGGTACCTATTCACCTCCCGAAGTACTTCTTTCACCAAACAAGAATCCTCCACAATACTTTCTTGTGGAAAGAGAAAAGACCCAGGATTTCACATTCCAGATTGATTAAGGACCGTTTACATGGGGGCTTCGGTTTACCAGACATTTATAACTATTATAGAGCAATTCAGCTGATGGTTACAGATCTGCATATCACAATTTAGAACTTTAGGTGCAGATATTGAGCTGGCTATGCTGACTGACAAAACTCTGTCCAGTCTCTGGGGTATCCAAATCCCGCAAAATACAATAACGGGATTAACCAAAGGTGTACTACACACGGTACAATCTCTTAAATCCAATATGTCGCTCTTTTCTAACCCACCCCAATCTTTACCTGCCTCATTAACCCCATTCTTGTTAAAACCTACTACTCAAGACTCACCACAATTCTGGTCCTCATTCCAACACACCTCAATTACAAAGCTCCTGGATGACTGAACTTCAAGTACTGCTATAATCACTGTTTACACTCAATTGATCACCAAAAGTAACTTTCTAGATGAAACTGAATTCAAACGTTCTTGCACTCTTTTACTTTCTAAATATACTTCAAAAGCTGATTGTACTTAGTTTGAAAAAATTGCAGACACAGATAGCATGCCTTGGCACGCTATATCCTTGATATATAAATCATTAATCTCTCAGTCATCTCCTAGTACACCAGTCTATATTAAACTTTGGGAGAAAGATTTGGATATGAGCTTTTCAGAATCTGAAGTGGCACAAATACACCTCCGATCACATAGGTTTTCCAGATGTGTTTGAATCCAAGAACACTCATATAAAACTATGACACGCTGGTATAATGACCCAAGTAAACTAATGCAAATGAATTTAAGTAGCTCAAATGCATGTTGGAAATGTTCTCAAGACGGAGGAACCTTGGGCCACATATTCTGGCATTGCCCAATAATTAAACCTTATTGGTCCCAAATCGAAACAAATATCAACCATATATGCAAGACATCTATTAAGTTAACCCCAACCTCAGTACTACTATGGTTGCCTTCCATTAACTGGCATCCAGCAAAATCAAAACTTCTTACATTATTAATCCAAGCTGCTAGATTGTTGATCTCTCTAAATTGGTTAAGTAACACTCCCCCGAGCATCTCTCATTGGAAAGATAAAGTAGACCAATTATACCTTCTTGAAGAACTAGCAAGCTGGGCAAACAGACGACACACTCAGTTCATGAAGCTGTGGGCACCTTGGAAAATATATCGCCAAGTCTTAGGAAATACCTAGTCAACCATTTACTTACTGAGATTGAATAAGGAGTACCCAACTAGATATATCATATTATGCAACTTTACGCAAACCTGAGATCTTCTCATTGCACGCTATACACATGCTATTTATGTATGTATCTTATAACTGTAATATATATATATTTCATCTGTCTACGTAACTCATGTTGTTATTCATTACACTAGCAACAGCCATGCCTGGGATGTGGTCAACATATACTAACCATAGTATCAAATAACTATGTTCATGTTTATGTTTAGATTTAACTATATTGCTTTTAGTTCCTTGAATTGATCATTAGGATAGGGTGATAACCATATCTTCCTCATTATCTTATTCTTATTAAGAACTAGCTGAAGGACCCGGCTTCGCCCGGGTATATTTAATCTATTTCATTTAATGTTTGTGTGTGTGTCGTTAAAAAATATCGAGAGTGACCTCTACAGTGCCCGCCCCTTTAACAGTGACCTCCACAGCAGCTCGCCCCTTAACAGAAACATCCACAGCGCCCTCCCCTTTAATTGTAACCTCCACAGCAGCTAGGGTGGCCACTGTCATCAGCCCAGAAAGCCGGACCTCACTGGCCATTCCCCCCAAACGTGAAGCAGCCCCCCCTGGTCCCCATGAAGCCAGACCACTAAACATGAGGCCACGCCCCCTGGCTCTGTGATGACACAGAGGAGAAGCTGTCTGAGCATGAGCTACTGAAAGGTTGGACATCCCTACGTCCGTCCAGGCACTGCGCCAGACGGAGAACAGAGAGCCAGAAAACCGGACTGTCCTGCCTTAAAACCAGACGTCTGGCCACCCTATCATCAGCCTGCCCCTAGGGTGGCCAGAGGTCCAGTTTTAGGCTGGACAGTCTGGCTTTCAGACTCCCTGTCCACCGTCCAGCGCAGGGCCTGGACAGACACAGGAATGTCCACCCTTTCAGTAGCTCACGCTCAGACAGCTTCTCCTCTGTGTCTTCATGGAACCAGGGGGCATGGCCTCGTGTTTAGGGGTGTGGCTTCATGGGGACCGGTGGCATGGCTTCACGTTGGGGGGAGGCTGGACATTCTGGCTTTCAGACTCCCTGTCCTCTGTCATGCGCAGGGCCTGGATGGACACAGGGATGTCCTTTTGAACAGCTCACTCTCAGACAGCAGCACTGTGCAGTCTGAGCATGAGCTGCAGGGAGAAATTCACCCTCCCTCCCACCCCTGCAGCTGACAGAAGGTGATTTTTACCTTAATTTTTTCAATACCGGTCAGATGCGGAGTGGAAGGAACGTGGCCTGACTGAGTCGGGGGCGTGACTTAGTGGGACCTGGGGGTGGGGCTTTTAAGTCCTTCTTTTGAGGGTGTCATGAATTACAGGTCAATGCCATAGTAATTAAGGAGGAAACTCAGTGGGTAGCAGTGGAAGAAAACATCTTTTATTACTACTGAACGGTAAATATGTGAAATTTACATTATATTAGGTAATGATTAATGATGAGTTAGTCTAAAACATAAGTTATAGTTATGGTAATCGGAATTCCTCTTTAACAGTGTCATCCAGAGCGCTCTGCCCCTTTAAAGCAGACCTACAGCAGTGAACTGGGTAGGTTGTTATGGAAACCTGGTGTGTGTGGAGACTAACTGCCTGTGAGCTTCTATTGGCTGATAAGGGTCATGTGACCAGGCTTCTATTGGCTAATGAATTTTTTGGGAATATCTCAGGAACGGTACGTCCTGGAGAGTTGAGACCCGTTCTAAAACCTTCCCGGACACCTGATGTACCTGTGTGCCAATTTTCGTGATTGTAGCTGCAACGGTGCGGATTCCTTTAGCGGACATACATACACACACACACATACACTCAGCTTTATATATTAGATGAATACTCATATCTAGTCGGAAGAGGAAACTTCATATATTTTATAAATGTTATACTTAATCTATATGAAGGAAAGCTCAGGTCCTTGGTTATCATAACCGAGACCTGAACATTGGTTAATTCCCCACACGACCCCTTATCCTTCCTTCTTCTCTTACTCTCCTTACCCTTACCATTCCCTCCTTCCCTCTTTTCCCCACCATACCTTCCCTATAAAGTTCCCCTTCCCTCTCATGTTAATCTCGTACAATGCATTACTGCATGCTTTGTTTAAAGTACCAGCATTGTAATGACTCTGTATAATTAATTATGTTAAGCATGTATGTTTTGTACTTGTGCTACCCCTACTCCTTTTTATGCTGGTTCGGGTGGCGGTGTGTGCCATCGTAATCCTACTGGTCCTTCAGCCGGATCATGTATTTAAGCTCTCCAGAGCTAAATGCTGAGGATCGCCTGGATGTCATTTTGCAAAATCCGCTCTGCTTCTGAAGAGTGCACGCCGCGGCCTAGCGTCGTGCGTGCCTGCGTATTATGCAATCGCTAGACAATAGTACGCTGAGGATTCGTACGCAATTTGTATGCTCATGCGTACGTGTTCAAAGAAGTTGTGCACCTTTACAAAATGGGACTTCGTTATTAGTGCGCAAATGTTCGCAAAACACCACATAATAACGTATAATTTGTACGCAGCTTCGGCTGAATAGATTCGTATGAAGTACAAATCTTTTGAAAAATTCAACGAACATTCAGCAAAGCGAAACAAAAAGATATAACATTTAAAATTTTTGGTGAAGAATCAACAACAAGTGGGTCACAATTTAGAAGTGGAACGAAATTTATTGGATCATTTCAACTTTTTTTGTAATAATAAAACTGAAAAGTGGGCCGTGCAAAATTATTCGGCTCATTTACTTTCAATTCAGAAAACTCACTCCAGAAGTTCATTGAGGATCTCTGAATGATCCAATGTTGTCCTAAATGATAAAGATAAATAGAATCCACCTGTGTGTAATCAAGTCTCCATATAAATGCACCTGCTCTGTGATAGTCTCAGGGTTCTGTTTAAAGCACAGAGAGCATCATGAAGACCAAGGAACACACCAGGCAGGTCCGTGATACTGTTCTGGAGAAGTTTAAAGCCGGATTTAGATACCAAAAGATTTCCCAAGCTTTAAACATTCCAAGGAGCACTGTGCAAGCGATCATATTGAAATGGAAGGAGTATCAGACCACTGCAGATCTACCAAGACCTGGCCGTCTCTCTAAACTTTCATCTCAAACAAGGAGAAGACTGATCAGAGATACAGCCAAGAGGCTCATGATCACTCTGGATGAACTGCAGAGATCTACAGCTGAGGTGGGAGAGTCTGTCCATAGGACAACAATCAGTCGAACACTTCACAAATCTGGCCTTTATGGAAGAGTGGCAAGAAGAAAGACATTTCTCAAAGATATCCATAAAAAGTCTTGTTTACAGTTTGTCAAAAGCCACCTGGGAGACACACCAAACATGTGGAAGAAGGTGCTCTGGTCAGATGAAACCAAAATTGAACTTTTTGGAAACAATGTAAAACGATATGTTTGGCGTAAAAGCAACACAGCTCATCACCCTGAACCAAATACAGGAACATTCTGGATGAAAACCTGTTGGAGTCTGCAAAAGACCTGAGACTAGGACAGAGATTTATCTTCCAACTAGACAATGATCCCAAACATAAAGCAAAATCTACAATGAAATGGTTCAAAAATAAACGTATCCAGGTCTTAGAATGGCCAAGTCAAAGTCCAGACCTGAATCCAATTGAGAATATGTGGAAAGAGCTGAAAACTGCTGTTCACAAATGCTCTCCATCCAACCTCAAAGAGCTCGAGCTGGTTTTTAAGGAAGAATGGGCAAGAATTTCAGTCTCTAGATGTGCAAAACTGATAGAGACATACCCCAAGCGACTTGCAGCTGTAACCGCAGCAAAAGGTGGCGCAACAAAGTATTAATGCAAGGGGGCCGAATAATTTTGCACGCCCCACTTTTCAGTTTTATTATTGCAAAAAAAGTTTAAATGATCCAATACATTTTGTTCCACTTCACAATTGTGACCCACTTGTTGTTGATTCTTCACCAAAAATTTAAAATGTTATATCTTTTTGTTTGAAGCCTGAAATGTGGCAAAAGGTTGAAAAGTTCCAGGGGGCCGAATACTTTCGCAAGGCACTGTATACAGGGTGGGCCATTTATATGGATACACCTAAGGCCTTATTCACACGTCAGTGTTTTGTTCAGTGATTTCCATCAGTGATTGTGAGCCAAAACCAGGCTTGGAGACTGCACAGAGATAAGATATAAGGGAAAGATCTGCTCCTGTTCTGTGTTTAGAAGCCGTACTTGGTTTTGGCCCAAAATCACTGATGGAAATCACTGAATAAAACACTGACATGTGAATAAGGCCTAAGTAAAATGGGAATGGTTGGTGATATTAACTTCCTGTTTGTGGCATATTAGTATATGGGAGGGGGAAAACTTTTGAAAATGGGTGGTGACCATGGTGGCCATTTTGAAGTTTGCCATATTGGATCCAACTTTAGTTTTTTCAATGGGAAGAGGGTCATGTGACACATCAAACTTATTGAGAATTACACAAGAAAAACAATGGTGTGATTGGTTTTAATGTTTTAACGTTTTAACTTTATTCTCTCATGAGTTATTTACAAGTTTCTGACCACTTATAAAATGTTTTCAAAGTGCTGCCCATTGTGTTGGATTGTCAATGCAACCCTCTTCTCCCACTCTTCACACACTGATAGCAACACCACAGAAGAAATGCTAGCATAGGCTTCCAGTGTTTTTCCAGCAAGATGGTGCACCACCACATTATGGGTGTCAGGTCCGAGCATTCCTAGATGAACAGTTTCCTGGAAAGTGGATTGGTCATTGTGGGCCAGTTGAATGGCCCCCAAGGTCTCCCGATCTGACCCCCTTAGACTTTTATCTTTGGGGTCATCTGAAGGCAATTGTCTATGCTTTGAAGATACGAGATGTGCAGCCCCTGAAACTATGGATACAGGAGGCGTGTGCTATCATTTCTTCTGTGGTGTTGCTATCAGTGTGTGAAGAGTGGGAGAAGAGGGTTGCATTGACAATCCAACACAATGGGCAGCACTTTGAACACATTTTATAAGTGTTCAGAAACTTGTAAATAACTCATGAAAGAATAAAGTTACATAAAAACCAAGCACACCATGGTTTTTCTTGTGAAATTCTCAATAAGATTGATGTGTCACATGACCCTCTTCCCATTGAAAAAACTAAAGTTGGATCCAAAATGGCGGACTTCAAAATGGCCGCCATGGTCACCACCTATCTTGAAAAGTTTCCCCCCTCCCATATACTAATATGCCACAAACAGGAAGTTAATATCACCAACCATTCCCATTTTATTTAGGTGTATCCATATAAATGGCCCACCCTGTATGTATATATTTATATATCTTTGAGGCTTCTCCTGGTCACTGGTGCTGTGGAGTACATAAGCTAATGTTGCTTCTACCTCCACTAGACTTTCTCTATATCCTGGTTGCTCTGGTCTGTATCAGGTAGCTATTAAGATTTTGGCCACACTCCCTCAGCTTGGCCAGGGCCAATGGCTAAGATGGCTACATACTGGACTGTCTTCTCCTCACTCCTATCTTCCTCTTCCCTGATCTGGTTCTAACCTGCTCTATATACAGATTATATACTAGCACCACCTAGTGGTGTGAAATATGAATAGCAACTAACAGCCTGTGAAGGTTCTTGCAGCATTAAAGGCATATACAACATATCAATGACATGTCATTTATACAGAGTTTGAATTTCCCACTATTACACTATAAGTGGGACACTGCACCATCTAGTTGTAAATAGCAGCATCCCCACTGAGGCCAGTGGTTGACTAGAATTGGCTAGATTTACAGGGTGTCATACCTCCAGCAAAGGAAGGGGTGGCATTGAAGCAGTAATGCTGGAGCAGCTTTCCAGTGATAACATTCCTGCTGCCTGAAGTCACCACTAAGTGGAGTAGAATAGAAAGGTGACTGTAGAAAGAAGTGACTAGATTCCTGATTAATGGCAGCATGCAGTGATGGATATAGGGAGGTGTATGAATGAAGTTGATAAGGGGTAGTGATAAGCGAATGGATACCCTTAGGACTGTGCCACCTCTGGATATCACCAGTGAACTTGGAAAGAGGCTTCTACTGGCCCTGATAGCTCAAGTACCGGAAACTTACATAGATGTATCGTTATGGTAAATACGTAGTACGATTCAAAAAAATACATAAGTCCATCAAGCTTATCCCAGGGATCGGTGGAGATGTGAATTTTAGGAAAGGCGAGTGAGAACTTGACTTCTACACATTTAAATAATCATTAATCATATTTAATTCTAAGAATTCATCTAATCCTTTTTTTAAATCGTCAACTGTTGCTACCATTCTCATGTCCTAAGACGGACTATTTTCTTCTCCAGGCAGAGGCAGTGCCCTCTTGTCTTTTGAGGGATTTTACATGCAACAGCTTTTTGTTGTATTGTTTGAATGAGCCCTTTATATATTTATATATGTGGATTAATCATGTCCCCCTTAAACACATCTGCTCAAGACTAAATAAATGTTATTCTTATAGTCTTTCTTCATTTAAAAAAAAAACAAACAAAAAACACTTAGATGCTTTGAGAAGCAGATGATAGTCAAGAAGGAAGCATTCATCCCTGACAATCTGCTTCTCATTAAGTGGAGGTGAAGCATTGTATTTACAGTACATGCAATGATCACCTTCAGAACATGAATACAAGTGATCACTGCTACTTTTGCTCTTCCCCATACAAAATCATTGTTTCTGGGCAGCAAACTACTGTTTTGTCAACACAATCTCCTGCTGGGAATTAATGACTGAGGTGTCCACGCCTCAGATCATTTCACCCAATGAGTGTTAATGCTATATTAAGGGTCAGATCCATTTACATATATTCAGTTTCCACACGGTTGGAATTATATTTTTAGGGGGGATTTGTATATATACTATAACAAAACATAGGGTAGAGCAAGCAATCTACCTGTGAGTGTTAACATGAAATTGAGAAATTGATCAGGCCTTGCCCTTACTCATCCTCATCATTAATTTAATTTATTTCTCCACACAACTGGAATTTTATTAGGAAAGGCCTAAAAATGTCAGAGGTACAGAAAGGTCCCAGACAAGCCAGTCTAATATATAGGCACGTGTACCTAGTTCATCTGCTGTAACATTAATAATTAATCTGTTTAGTTATACATAGACATACTGTGCATCAGACTCATTTTCAACAGGCTGTTTAATATATAGGCACGTTTTTCTAGTTTATCTGCTGTTCCATTCATACTTCATTTGTTACATTGCTGACTCAGTTACTGTACACTATGGCCAGCAGGCAGGAACAAAAGGCAATGGCAAAAATGCTGCTGTAGCCAAACAACTATCGGTAGAAGAATGGGTGGTGGTATCAGCAGCCTCAACAGCAGGCTTGAGCTGCCTCTATCCTCCAGTGGTCATGTTTTGACCAACAATCCAGCTGTACTGTGACAACAGATACAAACAGCCAGGAATCAGTGGGTTCCTCTGACGCCACTTAGTTGTCATAGTCCAGAAACTACCTCTGTGCCCTCACCTATCCTGCCTCTTTCTTTTACTGATCTTTTTGCTCAGGAAGCAAATCATGCTGCTGGCTCAGGTCCATTTTCAGTGAGGAAGAGCTTTGTGAGGGACAGTCAGCAGCTGAAGGCCAGCACATACGACAGTCTGGTGGGAGCACCTGTTGCGAGCAGTCAGGGACGTGGCCATGAAACTGGTAAGGGTGACATATAGACATGAGTGGGGAATGAGGGTGGCAGCAGGCCCATGAGACAGAGGCATGGTGGTAGCATGCCAATGAGACAGTAAGGTGGAAGCAGTGAGAGATCTGGAGCCAAATGTGCCCAGGGTAACCCGTCTGCCACTCAGAAGCCTACCTGACAGGACAATAACTAGCGGTGCACGGGTTCATACAGGCAGCGGCAGGCAGTCAGCATGGAGCGTTAGGGGTAAAATGCTATTCTCGGCAGTGTGAGAATTTTTTATCAAGTTGCTGGAGGATGTTAGCCGTGACAGTATGCAGGATATATGGGCAGAAGGTGAAGCGCGGTCAGAGTGCTAATGTTGGTACCACAGCCCTGCGTCAACACATAGAATGTCACCATAAAGTGGCCTGGGAAAACCGTGGTACTAATTTAGCGATACAGCCTGACACAACAAGTGCTGCATGTCCCACACACCTCCAGCAGTCAGGGCTACACATCCTCAACAGAAGGAAGTTGTCATTCCTTCCTTTCTTCTATTGCTTCTGATGCTCTTCCAGTATGTGTGCACGCATCCAACGGTACAGAAGCTGTACGTGCACCTGACCAAATTTCTGGTACTACAGTCCCTCCGTTTCCATGGGGTGGATTCTGAACATTTCAGAGAACTGATGGCTTGTGCCTACTAAAGGTGGAGAGTGCCAAACCATCATTACTTCTCCAAAAAAGCTGTACCAGCCCTGCACATATACACTATGTTGAGCAGAAGGTGGGCCAATCCTTGAGCACCTCAGTGTGGTACAGTTCATGACAGTATTGACGTGTGGAGCTATAACTATGGCCAAGGACAACAATATATGTGGTTCCAACGCAGGCACACCAGCCACTGTCATCCTCTGCTTCGTCATCCTGCACCTTGTTCTCAGCTTCCACTGTAGGCACAGTTCAGAGTGGAGCTCTGGTATACCACTTATGCAAAGCAGAATGTTATCATGTGGTTCTGCACCTGGTCGGCCTTGACGAACAGAATCAAACTGGGGAAGAACTGTTCCTTGTCATCAAGCAAAAAATCAAATCCTCATCAGGCAAAAAATCAAATCCTGGCTGTCTCCTTGCAAAATGGAGATTGGAACTATGGTCACTGTTAACAGGAAGAACATTCTGTCTTCTCTGCATCAGGGATGGCTGACCAATTTGCCATGCATGGCATATGTCTTCAATCTGGTTTTCACCTGGTTCCTGATGTCTTCCAACCAATTGCAAGACATCTTGAAAATGTGCATGCACTTCAGCCACTATTTTCGTGCAAAACATGCCCTCTTTGACCTTCAAAGGCAGAATGGTGTTCCCCTACATTGCATCATATGTGATGTTTACACACATTGGAACGCCACCCTCCACATGCTGGACCAACTGTATGAGCAGAGGAAACCTGTGACCAATTTCTTGATGATGCAGACAGACTGGACTAATCCCCATTGTAATTTTGACGTTAGACAGTGGCAGCTCATGTGTGACACGTGTCGTTTGCTCAGGCCCTTTGATTATATCACTTTATTTGTCAGTCTCCAGGACTATGGGATGTCATTCCTCTCCTTCATGTACTGGAGGGAATGCTGACAAATCTGATTAAAGGGGAATGAGAGACGTGGCACCTACATCTCACGGCCACCTGAGCCCTGTGGAGGCTGAACTGGCCCATGAGGAGGAGGACATAAATTCTCAGGAATTCTATATAGAACTAGGTGGTTTATCTGTCCAAGTGACAGGAGAGGAAGATGAGGAACATGAGTTGCTAGAGGGTGATGAAGAAGACCAGGCAGATGACCCTGACACACCGTGGCAGTATGCAGTGAAGATGGAGACAGGGAATCCCTTTGAGTCCCTTGTGCAAATGGCCAGATGCTTGCTGAGTTGCTTGCGTATTGACAGCTGCATTATCTAACCTTCTGAGAGGGATGAAAAACTCAACAACTTTTGAGACATCCTTTGAAGTCAGTTGGTCGCTGCCTATGCACCCTATCGTCCATCCTCACAAAGGTCTAACCGGGGGGACTTTCTGAGCTCATGCTCCACTACCTTGACTGCTGGAGGAAGGGAGGGGGCAGCTAAACTTGAATGGTGGCTGCAACTGGCCAAGTTTACGCGGCCAGTAGTGTGGCATCAGGGCGGTCGTATAGTGTGGGGGGTGGCATAGTTACTCTAAAGACAACTCACCTTTCAACCCAAAGTGTTGAGAGACTAACCTGTATAAAGATAAATCAGTCCTGGGTCAACCAGGATTTCCAGACACCGGAGCCTGATACAACACAATAGATCAATTTTGGCAATAATGATCTGACTATAGTGTGCTGCCATACCAGAACATTGTGACAAATACCCCTTACTTCTGCCCACGTCCTGCGACCACTATTCTGATTCGTCTTATGCCACATGCCTGCTGCTATTGTCATTGCTATTGACCCCCCCCCCCCCCCCTTCCCACTTTGTTTAGAAGCCTCTATTGTGACTCTTCATGCAAAAACTCACACAAATTGTGCACAAGGCCTCTATCACATGGTCAGTATTTTGCATTAAGATTTGATCATGATTTGGAAGCTAAAAGCAGGAGCAGGTCCAAACACAGAAGACATGTAAATGTTTCCATCACAAGTTATCTCTGTTTTGGACTCACTCCTGCTAACCAAATACCAATGGTGTGAAAGTGGATGCTCAAACTACAGGATCCTTTTTTATACTGTTCTTCTAATGGATCTTGGATCTGGCTGTTCTTCAGAAGATCAGAAGAACTGAAAAATAAACAATCGTGTGAACACAGCCTTGCTGCTGATACCCTCCCCACTGTCATGGGGAGCCAATGCCAATGAAATTTGGGCCAATGCACGTTTGGGCTGACAATAACTGATCAAATAAGTGAAGTGTGTACTAATAGCCTAATAGTAACACACAGTCATTCTACATCTAACAGAAAGGATTTAGATGCATGTGTTTGCACTACCATAATAAGGATTAAAAGTACCTTTTTTTTCTCAACTACGTTATTAGTGCTGCCTTCATGGCTTTTTTTTGTTTCACTAAAGAGTTATTGGGACACCTGCCGGGGTTGTTGTTTTTTGCTTTACTGAAGCTTTACTGAATTGCTGTATGCTAGGAATGTTTGTGGGTGTGTGGCCTGCACAATGATCTACCCGTCTATATATGTGACCTGCCTTTCATTCAGATGCACAGTAACTGTTTTGCTACCAGAAAGGACTAGCTATGCATGTTGCTGCATTGCACAGTGATGTACACCAGGATACATTCCCCCTAAAGTTTAACTTCAGGCCGGGATAGTCCTGACTTAACACGTTTCATGACAAATGAATTCAGATCGAAGGAATTTTTTTGGGAAAATTCAGCAAAGCGACCAAATCAAATTTTTGAAAACTTTGCTCATCCCTAGGCCACAACGTTCCTCCTGTTCCTCATCCTTGCAGCTCCAAAGAAGGCTTTCAGTGGAGTCCTCTCATTCTTTAATGTTCCTTCCTAGTGAAGCACCTTCTATTTTCCTAAGAAGTGGCAAGAAAACTTCTCCATGTCCTATGGCAGATAGTCAAGAGAATCTCCCTGTTAATGACTTGTGTGAGAGCAGTCAGAATTTGTACTGCCCTGAGTATAAGGTGGAGGAGAAGACTGAAGACTGATCTGGTGATGCCGCTGACACTGTGGGTGAGTTAGGCCACATGAAGTGGCATTACCTCATGCCATGGGCAAATAGAGGTGGCAGCCAGCCACTGCACCAGAAATTCCCTCCTTCCTGCCAGGCAGCATCCACAGGCAGTATGGTTTCTTTCACATCGTTGTCATCTCTTTCCGCTTCTCCCACTCAGACTCCTCCTCCTCTGCTCCATCATCAGCCATCTATAACAGAATGCATGGCCAGGAATCAACTGCATGTGCCTAGCAATCCAATGGTGCCTCACTGCAAGATTCCTAGCCAGCATTATATCTCCCAAAAAAACCTTCCCTGCTTTGTGCTCTCACATGACGAACAGCATGGGCTGCTCCCTGTGGTTCTTGCTGTGCGACAAGATTCATACCATTGTAGACAACTGAAGCAGCTCTTACGGGCAGGGACAGGTCCTTTTGACCCCCCCCCCCAGAATTGTTTCGGTCTAGCTCCCACACTTATCTGCCTCTTCCCCCTCCATGGACATTTCCCGTCCCCAATAGCAGCAGGTCACAGGGCCACTAGCACTACCCTTCCTTCCTCTGACATGTTTCAAGTCAAGCATTGCAACGTCATGTTGGAGCTGACCTGCTTGGGAAAAAGCAGCCACACCTGCTAGCAGTTGCTCAAGCACATCAAGCAGCAAACATCCCGCTGGCTATCACCATGCTGACTTTAACTGGGCAAGGTGGTCAGCAACAATGGGCGCAACATCCTGGCCGCTCTAAATCTTGGCAAAATAACACATGCTCCCAGAATGGCGCACATCATCAACTTAGTGGTTCAGCGCTTTCTAAATAAGTACACTAGCTTGTGCAAGGTGCTGGTAAAGTCCAGGAGACTGGCGAGGAACGATCTCCTGGGCTTGCAGCGACAGAATGGCTTTCCACTAAACCACTTAATGCGCGATGTGCCGTCTCGTTGGAATACAACATTTCACATGTTTGAGAGTTTGTACGAGCAGTGGAAAGCCATGAAAGATTTTGTCATGCACCAAATATCCTCAGCAGCAGGGTGTCACAAACTTACCTGTCGAGGATACAGCAGCGAGTTCTACAGCTTCAGCGTGACTGTGTTGGGAGAGACACACTGCTAAGCCACACACCCCTGGTGACCTAACAGCATTATTAGCAACAAGATACAATGCTCTTTCTCCCCACAGCGGGTGTGCACTGGAGGAGACTAGCAGTGGGCTGATTATCAGTTAATCTATTCCTTTGTCTAGTACTGTGACTAATGGAGTGCTGAGTCATGACCTCGGTGGTCTATTTAAACCCCTTCCTGGTCTTATACCAATGCCAGTGATACTCTCTGATTCACTAGGTATGTTCCTGGTTCCTGGTTGCGTATTTTGGATTACTAGTGTCTTGACCTTGGCTTGTCAATTTTATCACTCTCTGTCTAACGTATTGGTACTGTGTTTCCCATCTGGTTCTTTTCTCGACTTGGTTATTTGACAACTCTCTGTCTCTCAGTTTGGTACTTTGTTGTTCTCCTGGTTGTGACCAAATTCTGTACAACTCTGTCTCTGGCTTGTTTTTTGTCCCTTGGATTTGTTTGTCTCTCACCTCAGCAGAGTAGGGAATGTCGACTAGTTGTGGACGTGGGCGGGGTTCCAGTTAGGACACACTGTCCATTCCCACCTACTGACATTACACAGGAAGCATGTGTTGTTTAGAGGTCAGGCAGTGGCAGCTCATCTGAGATGTCTGTCAGGTGCTGAAGCCCTTCGAAGAGGCTGAAAAGTTTGTCAGCAGGGACAACCGTGGCATGAACAACGTCAGTCCTCTCATATTTATCTTAGAACAGATGCTGATGCTCATGCAGCAGAAGGCCTCAGTGGAAGAAGAGCAGCTGACACATCTTGCTGTCTGCCCTGTAGCTGTTAAGAACACACAAAGGGAATCTGCCATGGATAAGGAAATGTAGCTGCCAATGCAAGAGGTGTTGGAGGTGAAGGAGCAAGAGGACGATGATGAATACTGGCTGGCCTCTATGCTTGCTTGCTTATGCAGCAACAGGCATATCGTTCACATCAAGTAGTCTGATGATTATTGAATAGCCATGCTTTTAAACTCTCGCTACCAATTGAAAATTGGGGAATGTTTTCCCCTTGTAGAAAGGAGGACAAATTAAGTTATTACCAGGAAACACTGTGTATGCAGCTTTCTGCAGCTTATGGCAAGCAGATGCCTGCTTCCAGTGTGTCTGAAACGGAGGGCTCTCTCTGCCCTCACCCCCCCCTCCCGCCACCACAAGCAGCAGAATCCACAGCAGCAACTATTTCAGTCTCCTCAACATGATGGAGCAGTTTTTCCATGTGCCACACCAGGCTGAGGTCAGTCAGCAATCCGACAGCTTCGTCCTCAATGCCCAGGTTCAGGCTTACCTATACTCTGGCTAGTCTCTGGTGCATACCCTGTTTCCTGACCCCATGGATTTCTGGGCATGCAGACTGGAATAGTGGCCTGAACTGGAACATCACTCTCTCTTTCTTCTTTCTTATCCAGCCTCCTGTGTCATCTCGGAGAGGGTTTTGAGTGCCGTGGGGCTTGTGGTGACACCCAAACAGACCAAATTGCCCACTTTTCTCCAAATGAACCAAGCCTGTATTCAGAAGGAGTTTCACACTCTTCTGGCTGATTCCAATGAAAAGATCTAGTCTTGTTAGTGGTGCTCCATCTTGTCCCTGTTGCTGTCTGCCTGCTGCCATTATGCCACTGCCGCTACTTTACTTACTATCATGTTCTGTACAACTGCTGCGACCTGCCCACCATCACTGTCTGTATGGCTGCTGCTGCTGCCACCATCTTACCACTACTGCGTGCTGCCTAACATCACAATCTGTATGGCTGTTGCTGCTACCGCCATTTTGCCACTGCTGCGACCTGTATGGCTGCTGCTGCCACAATTGTGCCACTGCTGCGATCTGCCCACCACCAAATTCTGTACTGCTAGTCTCACCATCTTACCACTGCTGCGTCCTGCCTACCATCACATTATGTATGGCTGCTGCTGCCACTGCCGCTACCATGCCACTGCTTCCGTAAGGCTGCTGATGCTGCCTCCATGTTGCTTCCTTGTGCCAACATGAACTATATAGCTGCTGTTGCAGCTGCCCCTGCCTTAGTGACTGTTGCTCCTCACTGTTAATCCCCTACTGCCACCAGCAAAGCATTTTCCACCACTACCACTGCTACTACTACTACTTATAGACAGCCTTGTATGTTCCATGCTATGCTGTTTCTGCTGCCGATACTATTGTGGCCACATACCACTATATCCATACTGTAGCGTGCTGCTCTCAATTAAAAGGGAGAATTTTTTAAGGCTCATTTACAACAAGCCACTTTTTCTTCACTTGTGCATATCTTACGCGGTGTCATTGCATAATTTCTGGATGCTTGGTCCCCCTACATTTTTATTTTATTTTTATTTAAACATCATCTGTCTCTGATAAGGGCAAATTTTTGGAAGCTTTGGAATATGCAAAAGCATAACACATGTGTTGTCATGGTGTGTTTTAACAAGCTGTATGTTAACGCCGTCAAACAAGCATTTATCCACAGCTATGTATGTCAGTGTCACTCAGACATCATTCACTGTCACTGTCATTGTGTTCCAGAGCTTTGGGGGGGGATTCATAAAAAATATAACCGAAAAGACATAACAAGTTTTCCTAAAAGGAGGCTTCCTAGGAGGCTAGAGGGTGTTATACAGTATTCCAACTTTCATGGAAATTGGAGCAACTTAAGTTTAGGCCAATTCGATTCGGGTCTGAACCAAACTTTATCAAAATTTTGACGCACCAGACCCGACATGAATCCTGAGTGCTCCTTTCATCTCTAATCCAGAGTATTGTCATCAGTAAAAAAAATTTCAGAAAACCCTTTTATCTATATTACCTTTTGTATGTGTGTATATGTAGTTAATGATTTTTGTCTTGCGGGATGATTCTAGGGCATCTCCCACTTGACAGTTTGTGGGTCGCAGTAGCCTAAGCCTAAAAGTTAAATGATTCCAATAAGTGCATATCAACCTCCATTCATTCAAGTACAAAGCTATATTGCTGGCACAGTTACATGTACAGAAAGGTAGATGAGGCACAAATTACGGTCAATTGACTGATTCAATGAGTCCAGAGGCTATATTCATTGTGTTTTTCAGACCATAGACAGGTCACTTTCTCATTGTGTAATAAATTACCCTGCCGGGCTAACTGATATTTCTGCATAAACAGGAATGAGACGAGGAAAAGAAACTCTCACATTTTGGTAGAAAACAATAGCATCCTTTGAATGGCTTAGTACTACTTATCTTGTACGGTTTGCAGAGTATTAAGATATACAGTACAGACCAAAAGTTTGGACACACCTTCTCATTCAAAGAGTTTTCTGTATTTTCATGACTATGAAAATTGTAGATTCACACTGAAGGCATCAAAATTATGAATTAACACATGTGGAATTATATACTTAACAAAAAAGTGTGAAACAACTGAAAATATGACTTATATTCTAGGTTCTTCAAAGTAGCCACCTTTTGCTTTGATTACTGTTTTCACACTCTTGGCATTCTCTTGATGAGCTTCAAAAGGTAGTCACCTGAAATGGTTTTCACTTCATAGGTGTGCCCTGTCAGGTTTAATAAGTGGGATTTCTTGCCTTATAAATGGGGTTGGGACCATAAGTTGGGTTCGGCAGAAGTCAGGTGGATACACAGCTGATAGTCCTACTGAATAGACTGTTAGAATTTGTATTATGGCAAGAAAAAAGCAGCTAAGTAAAGAAAAACGAGTGGCCATCATTACTTTTTTTTTAAATTCCTTTATTCTTTTTACATATTTTCATAAAAACAAAATTATCAAATGATATTACATAGACATGATGACAGACCACCTATAACATACATAATATCATATAATATATCTTAGGATCATATAATGTACATAGTGCATAATGCACATGCACAGTGACCTATCACAATAACAAACTACATACAACTACATAATATCTACATGTCATATTTTAAACATTTTTATGCATTTAGTTTTTCCTTCAAAGTTATCAGATTATCAGATCATAGTACATTTACACAGTGACCTGTCGTAGCGACAAGCCGCATATAACACACGCACTATCATATGATGCATCATAGAATCATATGGTGTACGAAATACACAATACGTGTGCACAGTGACCCGCCACCACAACAAACCACCTACAATGCACATAGTATCGACATGTCGTAGTTTTTAAACATTTTTATGCATTTACTTTTTCCTTGCCGACATCTATATTTTCAGGCCATCATTACTTTAAGAAATGAAGGTCAGTCAGTCCGAAAAATTGGTAAAACTTTGAAAGTGTCCCCAAGTGCAGTCACAAAAACCATCAAGCGCTACAAAGAAACTGGCTCACATGAGGACCGCCCCAGAAAAGGAAGACCAAGAGTCACCTCTGCTGCAGAAGAAAAGTTCATCCGAGTCACCAGCCTCAGAAATTGCAGGTTAACAGCAGCTCAGATTAGAGACCAGGTCAATGCCACACAGAGTTCTAGCAGCAGACAAATCTCTACAACAACTGTTAAGAGGAGACTGTGTGCAGCAGGCCTTCATGGTAAAATAGCTGCTAGGAAACCACTGCTAAGGACAGGCAACAAGCAGAAGAGACTTGTTTGGGCTAAAGAACACAAGGAATGGATATTAGACCAGTGGAAATCTGTGCTTTGGTCTGATCAGTCCAAATTTGAGATCTTTGGTTCCAACCACCGTGTCTTTGTGCGACGCAGAAAAGGTGAACGGATGGACTCTACATGCCTGGTTCCCACTGTGAAGCATGGAGGAGGAGGTGTGATGGTGTGGGGGTGCTTTGCTGGTGACACTGTTGGGGATTTATTCAAAATTGAAGGCATACTAAACCAGCATGGCTACCACAGCATCTTGCAGCGGCATGCTATTCCATCCAGTTTGCGTTTAGTTGGACCATCATTTATTTATCAACAGGACAATGACCCCAAACACGCCTCCAGGGTGTGTAAGGGCTATTTGACCAATAAGGAGAGTGATGGGGTGCTACGCCAGATGACCTGGCCTCCAGAGTCATCAGACCTAAACCCAATCGAGATGGTTTGGGGTGAGCTGGACGGCAGAGTGAAGGCAAAAGTGCTAAGCATCTCTGGGAACTTCATCAAGACTGTTGGAATACCATTTCAGGTGACTATCAGCTCATCAAGAGAATGGCAAGAGTGTGCAAAGCAGTAATCAAAGCAAATGGTGGCTACTTTGAAGAACCTAGAATATAAGACATATTTTCAGTTGTTTCACACTTTTTTGTTAAGTATATAATTCCACATGTGTTAATTCATAGTTTTAATGCCTTCAGTGTGAATCTTCAATTTCCATAGTCATGAAAATACAGAAAACTCTTTGAATGAGAAGGTGTGTCCAAACCTTTGGTCTGTACTGTATGAATAAAAATATATTTAGCCTTAGTCTGTTGGAATTAGGACTCATGCACATGGCAAAACCATGCTACAGACTCAGAGATTAGCAGTCCTGCCTACCCTATGGTGTTCTGTGGAGCAGGCACATAGCTACACTCAAGGGCATACATGTAGTACCCCAAACCTGTTGTACAAATTGTTTATTGTTATGCATTGTATTTCACTGTTTGTTTCCCGGCTATCACTACCAGTAAGGAAGGTATGGCAAAGGTTGTCAGGAACAGGGTTAATCATCCTGCTTCCCCCTCTTGGAAATAGTGGGCTGGTCCTGCTTCCATCCAAGGAGGAAGTTCCTGTGTACAGGGGCGGACTGGGATCTTAAGGTGGCCCTGGAAAAAATACTATAAGTGGCCCCGTTTTGTAGTTGGGTCCAAATTGATGGAAGGCAGGGCCAGCAATACCATATTGTAGTACATTATACCACCCCAACAGAGCCAAATACCACAGTCCATCACAAAATACTGTCAGAAGCACAAAATACATCCCCAAAAACTTCCACTGACCAGCACTGAAGAAGGCCCAATCGGCCCCCTGGGCATCGGCCCACCGGGAAAATTTCCCTGTAAGGTCTATGGCCAATCCGCCCATGCCTGTGTAGCTAAAAGGTGGAGCGGACACACCCTGTATTGCGGCTACTCCTGTTACAGATTTCTACTGAGAGAACCGTTATCAAATTGCCTCAAGTAAAGCCTTGAGAATATAAAAGACAGCAGAGTGACATGCTACATTCAGCTTTTACAGACACTTCTGTGATGTTAGGGGAAATGGGCCAAAGACACCTTCATTGTCAAACAGCCACTAGGCTAGTATCAACTGAGTGCAGAATTGACAGCTACAAACCTGCCTCAATATCCTTGCAGGTCCTTTAGCTTTGAGCACTGATAACAGGGGCTCTGGACTGGAGCCAGACAGGGGCCTGTATTGAATCTAATTAGGGTGAGGGTTCATTAGTCCACTGCAGGCCCTCCTTCCCCATAGCAGATGTGTAGTCTGCGGCCATTGGAGGTATGTCACTGGCTACAGTATATTAGGTGCAGAATTAGAAGAAACACTTGGGCCTTGGTACCTGAGGGCACTTAAAGACCTTTCTGCCACGTAAGAAAAAAAATTGCAAATGAAAGGTGGGGGAGGGGGCGTGGCCAACAGAGAGGACGCATACTTGCATAGCTCCGTCTATCTTGTACCAATCTACGTCCATTGCTCCTTTTATACAGTTAAATACAATCAGAACATCTTTCTACAGTATATACAGACCCTCAGCCACAGTTTGAGACCAGTATCCCCCTCCGGACAACTGGAGCACCGGAGATCCGACTGGGCCTACCTGGTGACCTGTCGCCTTGGCCTAGATTTTGAAGGCCCGGAGATCGGGACAAATACACCCACATATACAACCACCGTAACTCCACAGTGACAAAGAGGGAGACCGGAGAATCTACTGAAGCGACGACCAGCTATACAGGTCTGAAAAACTCCTCCACAAGGCCCTTCATTGCCTTCTAGATACCTTCCGGTCACGCCAGCGATCTTGTAGGCCTCTGCCCGCTCCCTAGAGTGCCTGCCGCGAGGGGAGTGAATATCTTTGGTGACGGAGCATCATCCCCATTGTCTGTTCGGGCCCTGATAAGCATCTGACCGCCTCCAGGGGACCTGAATTGACATCGACCAGGCTGTAGACCGGGATCTCCACCACCTTATCTCCGGGTGGGGGACCATTACCTCATAGCGTCAGGTGGATCCTGATAGAGCGCCATACCAAAATTTACCCCTGACAACAAACAAGTTACCAGCGATACCAATGGCAGGGTAAAAGACCGCGTCTAAGTAACGACCTTTTAATCCAGCATAAAACACGCGGAGGAATGGCCATAACAGACTGGAGGCTTTACTATGAATAGGTACATCTAAAAAGGATAATAAACTGGGCCAGAGATTAAATTAGTAAACTATGGGTAGCTCTAGAAGCCCCCCAATTGCGTTCACTGATATGGCTCAAAGAAAAACCCCTCTCTCCCAATATACACACAACGCGATAATTAAAACTATGCTTAAAATTTGGTCTAAATATAAAGAAAAACTCAGCCCCTCCCCCCATCATGACAGTAGACGACATTCCAGAAATATACCTACCTAAATACACCGGCACCCATCTTAAACCCTTCGACCTCAACCACATCCCTTTAACCTCCCTCTCAAACTTAGAGGATGACTCAGACCCCTGAGAAAGCACCACACTTTCATCTCTCCAAAAAATGCATATTCTACTATTGGCTACCCCCCTACTCAAATCATTTGATCCAAATAAAGAGCTCACACAATTTATAAAAATCATATCCATCAGAGCCCCACCAAAACATCTCTTATCTCAACTATACCACACTCTACAATTGCTGAAATTCCCATCAAATAGAACCTATATAAGGACATGGAGCAAAGACTTTAACACCACATGGACAGACAAAGAGGTTAAACAAATCTACCGCCTTTCTCACAGCATTTCCTGTTGTACTCGTCTACAAGAAAATTCCTTTAAACTAATCACACGCTGGTACCTCACTCTAACACGGCACTTAATGGAAAGGTAAGCAAGCTCAAGGCTCATATATGCACGTGTGGTAGTCTTGCCCCACACTTCAACCTTTTTGGACAGAGGTATTAGAAAACATTAAACAAATCTGTTCACTAAAAGAACTACCCACACCCATTTCAATTCTTCTAAACATTAGACTTCCGCCCATATCTCGCACTACTCAATCACTGTTTCAATTCCTAACGGCTTGATATATTGTAGATTTAAAACTTAACTTTTATTATTACAAACAAAAATATCAGGAGTAGTAAGTTTAAAAGTAGGAAGGGGTTTCAATAATAATGTTGTTACTAGATACGGTATCACTAGAGGCTCCTAATTGATCAGTAGGGCTGGAGGTCGCATAGATACGTATAACATGACAAGTGCCCCCTGCCAACACTTTCAGGTTCCTAGCCTACATACAGAGGTAAGTATTTGAGTACTGAGATAACTGTCTATGTATAGATACTGTCCCTCATGAGTACTGTCTAGTATTGGGTGGAACCCTATGTTGGCTGTTAGTTGTAGCACTCGCCCTTACAATGGCGACCCCCAGCCTCTGGAAACCTCGGACCTGTCTAGTAATCCCTTCCTAGTGTGTGCTACCTATGCCCTCGACGCGTTTCCCCTAGCTTTAGGTTCGTCAGGAGCTCGTGCAGCAGAGTAGCAGCATGATATAGTATGGCAGTGGCAACCTGAAAATCATTTACCTGATGCTTTTATTTAGGATGCCCCTCATCTCCACCGCCTCGTCAGTTCCAATGGACAGGTGAGTAGTTGACACCATGGAGACAGCGCTCCAGTCAAGCGGTTTTATTCTCTCCCCATCCAGCGTCGCTGAAATGACGCACGGCGGGGAGCGTGTCATTAACTGCCGAACAACTGGCGTGGTCTATCTGGCCCAGTGCACATGCCCAAAAGACTATGTGGGTAAAACCAAGAGGGAATTAAGAGGTAGAATTAGAGACCACATAAATGACATCCAGAATAAAAAAGACACCTCAGTTGCGAGGCATGTAAACTAAGTACATCATGGTGATATATCGTCTATAAAATTCATGGGCATACAACACATCCCACATCCCCAGCGTGGTGGAGACTGGGACAATAAAATAATGAGGGTCGAATCCAGGTGGATCTATAGGTTAAGAACAGTAACACCAGATGGCCTGAATGAGCTACTTTCATTTAAGCCATTCCTGACAACATAGTAATGCATGTGAATATTCTTGTGTCTATGTATTCCCATATACCTGACTAGGACTAGTACTAGAATGTCTCCATAACTTAAAGGGAACCTGTCATCTCTGAAACACCCCCTGAACTAGAGTAAGCGGTGTATAGTGTAAGTGATGCTGAATCCGAATATGTAAGTTTTATCTTCATACTCACTTCCATTCTGACGCTGTGCTCTGACAAACCTGCAGTAAAATGCACTCACTGGACTCCAGTGCTCACTCACATAATGGAGAGGACTCAAAGAAGAGCCAGTGAGTGCATTTTACTGCAAGTTTGTGGGAGCACAACGTCGGAATGGAAGTGAGTATGAAGATAAAACTTACATATTCGGATTCAGCATCACTTACACTATACAACGCTTACTCTAGTTCAGGGGGTGTTTTGGAGATGACAGGTTCCCTTTAAGGTCTATCATATGGAGCATACTTAGTATAGAGTCCACACTTATCTCAATTTTATACTCTTTTGGGATATAGGGATTTCTATACTAGATTTAACCATGCATATACAGTGCCCCTTATTTCTGATTGATTGAATATCAGGTTTCAATGTGATTCCCTTTCACTTCGTTTGGAATCATACATCTATTAGGGGATATAAGTGATATAGATATCTGTACATGTTCCCCTTGCTCTGATTGAGATATAATAAGAGGATCCTACAAGAAATATACCTAAATACTTGACAATAGTTGATCATCATTATTATGACACATTTTACTATAGTGTCTGATGACAGCTAGGTGCCCGTACTATTACGACAAATTATACATGTAGGAGCAATGTGGCACCTAGATTATCTGATACACAGACATAAGATCTTTTATATCCACAGGAATTAGTCATATAATATTCCATATGGGGCCTTATAGTATTCAGCGCATCTTATGTTCTTGATTATGAGTTATATATAACACTGAGAAGGCTTCTAGGTATACTAGCCACAGAACTAATTGACAATATTGTCCATAGCAGGAGATTACATAGAAGACCGGCCGGGGATGCCGTGAACTGTCCCCATAGCAACAGACACGCCCCCCGCCATGCGTCATTTCCGCGACGCTGGATGTGGAGAGAAGGAAGCCGCTTGACTGGAGCGCTGTCTCCTCGGTGTCAACTACTCACCTGTCCATCGGAACTGATGAGGCGGTGGAGAGGAGGGGCATCCTAAATAAAATAATCAGGTAAATGATTTTCAGGTTGCCACTGCCATACTCTATTATGCTGCTACTCTGCTGCACAACCTTCTGACGAACCTAAAGCTAGGGGAAACGTGTCAAGGGCATAGGTAGCACACATTAGGAAAGGATTACTAGACAGGTCCAAGGTTTTCCGAGGCTGGGGGTCGCCCTTGTAAGGGCGAGTGCTCCGACTAACAGCCAACATAGGGTTCCACCCAATACTAGACAGTACTCATGAGGGACAGTATCTATACATAGACAGTTATCTCAGTACTGAAATACTTACCTCTGTATGTAGGCTAGGAACCTGAAAGTGTTGGCAGGGGGCACTTGTCATGTTATATGTATCTATGCGACCTCCAGCCCTACTGATCAATTAGGAGCCTCTAGTGATACCGTATCTAGTAACAACATTATTATTGAAACCCCTTCCTACTTTTAAACTTACTACTCCTGATATTTTTGTTTGTAATAATAAAAGTTAAGTTTTAAATCTACAATATATCAAGACGTTATAGGGTGTACTCAGTTTATAATATTTTCATATAAGAGCCACTGAGACAGTAGGAGGTGTCTATTTATCCTCTGGTTGATCGCTTTAATTCCTAACGGCTGCAGCAAAATCCACTATTCCTCAACATTGGAACCAACCAACCAGGGCCGGTTTTAGCTAAAATGTGGCCCTGGGCAAAATTAAAAGCGGGGCCCCAAATTCTGAAGTACTGTATCAACAGTCACATTTATTCACTTGACGCAAGGAGAAGTCACCACCGTGGCCCACGAATGGTTGTAGGCGGCGTCAAAATGGATGATGACATCCAGGGACCTGAGCAGAGGTTGGAGAGCAGCGGAGCTCAGAGCCAGTGTTAGGAAGCAGGTAAGGCCCAGTTTACACGTCAGTTATTTACGTCAGTTATTGTGAGCCAAAACCAGTAGTGAAGGCAACTCAGAGATAAGGTCTAATGGAAAGATCTGCATCTGTTCAGTGTTTTTGACCCACACCTCGTTTAGGCTCACAATAATTGATGTAAATAACTGAAGTGCAAACTCAGCCTAAGGCCTCTTTCACACAACAGTATTTTTTGCGGGCTCCGCATTTCTATGGGTCCGCAAAAAATGCGGACAGCACACCGTGTGCTGTCCGCATCCGTATGTCCGTTCCGTAGCCCGCAAAAAAAAAAATAGAACATGTCCTATTCTTGTCCGTATTACGGACAAGAATAGTACTGTTCTATTAGGGGCCAGCTGTTCTGTTCCGCAAACTACGGAATGCACACAGATGCCATCCGTTTTTTTTGCGGATCCGCAATTTGCGGACCGCAAAACACAACGTTTGTATGAAACTAGCCTTAGGGCCCATTCACATGACCGTGTGAATGGGTCCACATCTATTCCGCAATATTGTGGAATAGATGCGGCCCCATTCACCTCTATGAGAGCGGGCAGCCGCGGCACGGAGCCGCATAAAAAATAGAACATGTCCTATACTTGTCCACAACAGCGGACAAGTATAGGCATTTTCAATGGGGCACCCAGCCGTGTGTTCCGAACGTTGCGGAACACATGCCGGGCATCACCCGTAGTATTGCGGGTCCGCATTATTGCGGACCCGCAATACTACGGCCATCTGAATGTGGCCTAAGGGCTCATGCAGACGGCCGTTGCTCATGTGCAATATACGGGCACCAGCCGTGTGCACACAGTATCACAGATGCGGACCCATTCACTTGAATAGGTCAACCAATCCAGAAGGAGCAGTGTGGAACGGAGGCACGGAACCCCACAGAAGCACTATGGAGTACATGTTCTATTTTTTTGTGGTGTGGACGGATCATGGACCCATTCAAGTTTAATGGGTCTGGATCAGTCTGCAGCAACCGTACGGATGGTGTCCGTGCATTGGGGACCGCAAATTGCACATGTTTGTGTGCATGAGCCCTAAGTGTGCTTCACTTGCTTTAGGAGCCGTTTAGACGGCCGTGTTGTTGCGGACACGGATGCCGACCAGTGTGTGTTTAGCAATTTGCCGCACCCCATACAAAATGCCTATTCTTGTGCGCTATAGCGGACAAGAATAGGACATGTTCTATATATAGGACATGTTCTACATCAGCTCATCGCGATGTAGTGCAGCCCATAGAAATGAATGGGGCCACATCTATTCCGCAAAATTGCGGAATAGATGCGGCCCCATTCACACGGTCGTGTGAATAGGCCCTATCTCTCTTAAATAATCAGAAAACACCTGAAAATAGTCACTGTTACCAGTGCTCTGTATATAGAGACAGCAGGGACATGTAGACATGTAGATCTTTTGTTCTCTGCGTTCAAAGTAAAAAAGTAAATAACGAATAGAAAGAAATATGAAAAAAATGTAAAAATGCAAGTAGAAATAAAGTGGATTTCTTTATTCACCTAAACACTCAATGGCATTCAGTGTTGGGTGAATAAAGGAATCCACTTATTTCACTGAAGTCAGAAGGCTTTCTGTCTTCCATAATTTTAGATAAGATAGATAGATAGATAGATAGATAGATAGATAGATAGATAGATAGATAGCTCCTAGCTCTGATGTCTGTGCTCTTCTCAGGTTCGGCCACCAGCTCTTTAACACATATGTCTGGGCAGCTCAGCAGGGGGCCCCTTAGAGGATCAGGGCCCTGGGCAATTGCCCTGTTTGCCCCCCCCCCTAACATCGGCCCTGCAACCAACTTCACCTACTACAGCACAATGGCTCTTAAAAATAGACCATATTTTCCATATGGAAGAACTTTCAGCGTGAGAGAACAGATCCCATCACAGCTTTCAAAAACCCTGGGACAAATGGATAAGCGTCCAAAAATCTGCCCCATGCATAACACACCTCTCAGATGTCAGTCATCTAAACGATAGACTCTTTAGGAACCACATGGATCGGGTGCCAAGTAACACCTCCACACCCTTTCCCCTCCACCTACCCCCTTCCTTGTACCTTTCTCTATGTCCCCCCTCCCCTTTATATACCCCTTTTTCCACATGTTATGATCTACTAGTAGTGACCTAACTGAAAACGTTGAGAGCTATCGACCTATCAAGCTCCCTCATTACAGCTCGTAAAAGCAGCTACTAACCCAGTGATAAATAATATTTTCTCATGGTCACGCACTGTTCTGTATTCTCTGTTAATACTTTATGTAATGTCAATAACAATACTTGGCATGTAATACGTAATTTAAAAAATTCAATAAAAAGATACTTGAAAAGAAAAAAAAAAAGAAAGGTGGGGGAGGGGGCTGTTATGTATTTTGCACTGAGGCTCATTAGCCAACAAGCCTCTGTCAGAGAAATTGTCCCTTAGAAGCAAGCTTCTATGATATAATATTTCTATAAAATATCTCCCTTGGAACACGTTATGCTCTTTATTCTGATGTATATGACTGCTAACGGTTATTCTGATATAAATTTATTGCAAAAAACAAAATAATAATATATATTATTGCTGCGGACAAGAATAGGACATGTTTTATTTTTTCTTTGTGGAGCCGTGATCATTGAAAGTGAACGAGCCACACCTATTCTGCGATGTTTTGAGTGAACGGGCCCTAAGGCATTATATATATATATATATATATATATATATATATATACACACTAATTAATACAAATAAAAAAAATCGAATCACCAAAACAAACGTTTCCCGTAATTCATTCACCTTCCTCACACCCCATCCAATTTCTTTGTGTATGTGCTTTCTTAACCCAGGTAAATGCTCTAAGGTCCTTTTGACATAGTGAAGACTTTTTTTTCTCTCAGTGCTAAAATAATAAGCCGTTAATGCGATTTCTTGCAGCTCAAACTGTCTGCCACTCTCAGAGTTAGTGACAACAAAAGCGCTTGTTTTTCCCTTAAAAGCAGTACTTTGTTACATAATTGTAAAAAGGAATGTACTAAGAATGCAATTAGGACGGCTCTTGATGTAGCCTACAAAGACATTCTGGTTTGAGAACTATTAACCTGTTTCATTTTTATAATCACAGTTGACAAGGTAGGTACCTAATGAACAACTGAAGCAGTTAAGTGCCAGCTTGGGCTAAGCGACCTCTAAACAACCATTTCTTAAACAGTACATCCATTTATTTGTAAACTGACCAGCTGTGCCCATGAATTGTAGCTTTCAAAATCTCTAGTACAATTTATTCCCCTTTTAGCATTTTATACAAACAATTTTCACTTAACATAGAAAACTAGGATTCAGGCCTCAAAATTCAGATACGTGGAACAAACAACTGAAAAAACAGAGGGGGGCTATTTGTCAAGTCCTCAATGACATATTTGGTTCAATACATACTGTATTTTTTGCCCTATAAGACGCACCTAGGTTTTAGAGGAGGACAATAAGAAAAAAATATTTTTCATTAGACCTCAGGTCAGACAAGCAATCAGACCCCCAATGTTAATAAGACCCCAATAAGACCTCAGATCAGACCCTCAATCTTAATAAGACCCCAATAAGACCTCAGATCAGACCCCCAATGTTAATAATACCCCAATCAGACCTCAAATAAGAGCCTCATGCCTCTTATCAACCCCCATATGAGCCCCCCATGCCTCTCATCAGCCCCCATATCAGCCTTCATGCCTCTAATTAGCCCCCATGCCTCTCATTAGCCCCCACGCCTCTAATTAGACCCTATATCAGCTCCCATGCCTCTAATTAGCCCCTTATCACTTCCCATGCCTCTAATTAGCCCCCATATGAGCACCCATGCATCTTTTCAGCCCCATATGAGCCCTCGTGCCTCTCATCAGCCCCCATGCTTTTCACCAGCCCCCAGCATAGAGAATAGAGATGAGTGAATCATTCAAAAAATTATGCGCCGAACATTCGCCGAACTTTTCCTAAGATTCGTATATTCGACAAATAGATTTGTTGTATTTGCGTACAAAATATATACGTTATTATGTGCTATTAGCGAACATTCGCGCATTAATAACGAACGTTCACTTAAAAAATGTACTCAACTTCTTAGAAGACGTACGCATGAGCGTACAAATAGCGTACGAATCCTCAGCATACTATTGTCTATGCGATTACGTAATACGCAGGCACGCACGACGAGAGGCATCGCACGAAAATGGCATCCAAGCGATCCTCATCATTTAGCTCTGAAGAGCTGAAATTCCTGATCCGGCTGATGGACAGAGAGGATTACGATGGCACACACCGCCATCCAAACCAGCATATGAAGGAGGTGATCCAGCAGGTGATCCAAGGCCTGCGCCATTGTTTCCACACCGTGCGGACCCCGGGCCAGACCAGCGGAAATAGTCGGATCTGAAATTCAAATGCCCAGAGTGGCTTAATGAGATCCGGCAGGGTGAGTAACAAAGTATTTGATAAGTAAAAACATGTAAAAAAATTAGTGTACTGTATTGTATATATACCAGCAGTCACTGTGAATAATGAAAAAAAGTATAGAAGGACAACGTAGTCAAGCGTAGTGCGCTGCAGTAATTTTGTTTTATGCTAGGCAACGCCTATAACTCTCGACTCAAACAACTTAAGTGAAGGTATTCTAGTCATTATTGTTAATGGTGCTGGCCATGCTCCCGTTTGTGTCAGGCAAATGCACTAGTTCGAAAGAAGGTACCCTTATATGCCCCTTCATAGTTAGCGCTTCCTCCTCCTACACACAGACTCAAAGACGTGCCCATGCTGCAGCTACTGTCAGTGGGCGATATCCAAAGTATTCCTACCGCACCGTGTTAACGATATAAAGAAAGTTATTGCGACGATAACGTTATCTATTGCCATAAATACCTTTTTAGAAGAAAAAAATATAATATGGCCCCCTCTCACACCCATAATATCTTCATAGTATGTGTTAGTATTAAAAAGAGTCATCATCTAACAATTGTGTACATTTTTATGTTGCAGAGCACCGTCAACGACGGCGTCACCACCGTCGAGACAGGACAGCCCCTGAAGTACCTGCAGCCTCTAGTAAGTGTAAAACATATTTCATTTATTTTTCATCCAAGCTACGTGGGAGTGCAGCTGCAGTAAGAGCACTAGTCGTTAGGAACAGGATCCTCCAGCCCCAAACTATTCCCATGTAGCTACAATTGTTCATTAGAGTTGAATGTAAGGCTATTTCTACACTAGCGGCAGCCTGGATCCAGCGGGTGAAGGGTCCCGCCGGATCCATGCTGCTGTAGGTACACGTGCGGGGCCGGAACCGCGCTCTGGCCCAAATTCACTGTAATGGGGGTGGGCCGCGGATCTGGCCACAGCACGTTAACCCCTGCTGAGAGGCAGCCGGAGCGAAAATACAACATGTAACTGTTCTGTTTTCGCTCTGGCTGCCTCTCAGCAGGGGTTAACGTGCTGCGGCCGGATTCGCGGCCCGCCCCCATTACAGTGAATTTGGGTCGGAGTGCGGTTCCGGCCCCACACGTGTACCTGCGGCAGCGCGGATCCGGAGGGACCCTTCACCTGCCGGATCCGGGCTGCCGCTAGTGTAGAAGTAGCCTTAGGCCATTATTTAATGATTTTTGACAGCTTCTGCACCACAGAGGAGCCTCTTTCACCGTCCTCCACCCCAGCGAGAGAGGACCCCACCTGCCCCTCCAACACCACCAGCCCAGCTACCAGAGGTAGAAGGTAGGTAAAAAAAATGTGTAATGGGTGGACCTTCTGTCTTCAAAATATGAGCTAATTGTATGTTTTATCTTTGGTAGCTCTAACCGACAGGGAGCAGTTTTCCCCTGGACCATGGGAAGACCACGCCGTATGGGTGTCCAGTAAGTACTACAAAAGGCTCAGTCAGTACAGAATACATGTCACAGAATAAGTCGCTCCAGTACATTAAAGTTTAGTTTTTTTTTTTTTTTTGTGGGAAAACCACTGTAAAGCAATCATACAAACTAAGTACATAGCTGTTTCCACCCCTATAGACATCCCCACTTACTTCAAAGTGGAGGCTGGATTACGGCGCCTTGGCTCCAGGCTCCACGCTGCCTCCCAGCTCATTCGTGGCCTGCAGCTGGAGCTGCAAGAGCTGCAGGACATGATGGCCCGACGTCGGCAAAGGCCAGCGTCATCTTATTTTTTTGCTCCTTTCTTTTGTTTATTATATTATTTATTTGTTAAAAAGAAGTTTTTATTTATTACTAAAATATTCTTGAAAAACCTGTGTTTTGAGTGTTTTGTTAAACCTTTAACACCTTCCCGATCCTGACATAGTGTGAAGAAGACAGAGTTTTTTTCCCACGGCCATTTTCCCATATTAATGAACACAGTGGTGTCTGCCGGCCGAAGTATTACTATATTACACACACTCCTATTCACTAATTACAATTGACAGACAGAAAAATAAAAAAGGCTTGGTTTGTTTGGGAAAAAGCCTGTACATTCTACCTTAACATAGGCAGTGAAAATTACATATGAGCTTTTTATGGCTGCCCCGGCCAGTAGTAGTAGGAGATGGGTTATAATAGCATAGAGTGATAGGTAAAATAAATACAACAGACTGCAGTGGTGTATAACAATGTCCGCTAATATAACTTGTACGGGAGGCAGAGGCAGTGTAAAAAATTTTTTTATTTTTTTTAAATATATATAACACATATATATATATTTTTCTTTTTTTTTGGAGGGGGGGGGGCTAAAGGCTGAGGGTCCATAACAAACTTAACAATACTAAATAGAACTATTAGTAACGTTAACTAACAACAGCTACTCTCCTACTAAGCGTAGAAAACGGAGGCGGAGGTAGACAACTTTGACCCTTTGAAATAGGGTTTTGGAGACTTCGGGTTTACACAGCCCATGACATGACACAAGACATTTGGCTGTAAAATTATGGCCCGGCTGACAGCAACAGTGGGAAGACACTCAGACTATTCTGCCCTGCAAGGCCTGATCTAATCACCACGAGCATCAGCAAGAGGAGTATGAAATTCGGATGTAATCCAGCCTTTATTCATTTTTATAAAGGTATTTTTTTTAACACTGCCTGGTGATATATTATATTTGGGGTCTCGCTAGTTTCCAGGGAAGTACTAGCCCTGGGCCTAACTCGCCTCTGCCCTCTGATGCTGCCACTACTAGTACCACCCTCCTCCTCTGAGCTTAAATCCTCCTCACCAGCCCGATCCGCTTCCCAGGTCCTCCGGTCTAACACCGGATTCATCATCAGACTCCTCCACAAAACATTTTTCGGAATGCAAATTAGGCTGTTCCCCACAACCGACAATTCCGGGCAGTGCAAACTCTGACTGCCCTCTAAGAAATCCTCAGGGAGGCTGTCCTCTATAACCGCCGGATTATAAGGTGGGCTTCGGCGGCTTTTTTTTTTAGAAATTGCTGAAGGGACACCACTAGGAGGGAACACTGAAGCCCGAGAGGTGGCAGAAAATGACGGGGTTTGCTTGAGTGGAATGGTGGAGCAGGACGAGTCTGACCCCTGGCTACATATGGATACTGTATCAGCAGATGACAGCAGATCATCCGGCTGAGACTGAGATGAGCGTGCCATCCACTCCACTACCTCATCTACTTTCTCCTCCACTACAATTTTGCGCCTCGGTGGGTTAGCCTGGTGGAACAACGACCAAGTATTGTGAATACAACTAGTAGATGCTCTGGCTACAGGTCCTTTGGCACTTCTGCCCTGTGCCACCTTCTCCTTTTTTTTAAAGTTCAAAGTCCGGCTGGAACTGGACTCCTTTTGCTTATCCATTCCAGACATTTTTCAATTCACTCTGTGGCCCTGCAGCTGGTCTTTGTCCCTTTATCTCACTGTCTCTCTCTGTCTCTCCCTATCTCTCCCTGTCTCTCTCTCCCTGCTTGATTAAATGCTAGCCCTGAACTGGCCCTGCAATTGCCCTGCAGTATCCCTGATATGTGTAATATGGATTCCCAGAGCTATTATATCAAATTTTCACAAAACAGGTCTCAGAACTTTACACACAGTGCTTCTGCTCATCTCAGCAGTAGCAGCAGAAGTGATGCGTCACTGGCTTACTGAGCCTGAGCCAATCAGAGCAAGCCCTGCCCACTAGGTCAGGTGACCGCTTTCTTTCCGGGCTTTTGCGCACGATAAACGAACTAACAGTAAAAGTTCGCTAATGAATTGAATTTGTACGCAACAGCGAATACAGTAACTTATACGTAGCAATAGCGTATAATTTACAGGACCAACTACGTAGCGAATGCGTACAAAGCCGAAGCGAATCACCTAATATTCGGATTTGCTTCGCAGCTAAAAATTCCCAAGATTCAATACGAATCAGCGAATCGATTTGCTCATCTCTAATAGAGAAGTTAAAATAAAATAAAACACTTCCCTGCTCCAGACACCACCGCTCCTCTCCTCCAGCTTGCTCTGCATGCCTCGGCTGTGCTGTGAAGTGGCGCGCACAGCATGAGGTCATAGAGCACCCTCATGCTGTGTGCGGCCCCTGCACAGCTGACAGCCAAGGACCAGCATGCGGTGAGTACAGAGCCTTCACCGCTCTCCGGTCCTCTGGTACTAATGAGCACTTCCATAAGATTGCACCGTAAAAATTGTTTGTGCTGCAGTCTGTGACTTCTCCCTCGCCAGGTCTAAAAAAGTGGGACCAGTAGGCCCATCTCATTTACCATTTTAGTCGTAGTAAATAGTCTAAATGTAAGATAACAAGAAAGCTGTCTTACATTCAGAACTGGTGGAGGATCCACCGAACTTAAGTAGAGGACGACGACTCTACATAACTTCAGCAGATCCACCAGTGTAGGGCTTTATTTACCCCCAATATGTTTTTTTTTAAATGACAAAAATAAAATGAAGCCCAAAATGATCATAAATTATAGAAAATAGTAACAAATTTAAAGCCAAAAAATAGTCAGATAAATTTCATAGTATGTAATGGAAAAACCAAATGTAACTTTTTCTACCTTATAACTTTGCACACCAAAATTGTATCTTATATATATATAGCTCCAGGAAATGTTTATAGTTGATCTGTAGAAAGATTTTAAAATGGGCCTGGACTCGGTAGCCATAATTCTTGGATAAGAGCAGTGTATAATGCGTTGGAAAAATGAATCAAGCCACAAAATCTACACTTCCCTGCAGAGGCTCAGGGTGAAGAGGAGTCACTTGGCATCCTTAAAGGGGTTGTCCGAGTTATTTTTTTGTCCTTTGTATATTTCTAACTAGTCAAATACAACAGCTTTTCCATACACATTCTGCTTCTAAAGCTGCTGGTTTCTTAGATTTAACTCAGGGTCACATGACCTGTGATGTCAGCTTATCTCCCTGCTGTGTGATGTTTTGTGCACAAGCCTCAGAGATCAGATAACAGTCTGTACACGAAACATCACTGGCCACGCCCCCCTGCTCTGCCGGGCTGCTATCTGCTCTCTCCCTGGATTCCTTCAGATAAAACATTAACCCCTTCAGCCAGAACATGGCCAGCACTAACCCCAACATCTATTACCCCGGTACCCACCACCACCAGGGGTGTCGGGAAGAGCCGGGTACCCGCAGGACCGGACCTTCTAAATTGAGGGTCCGGTTCTGGGGCAGCTGCAGGCTGGTACCATTAGGCTTGGAAGGGCCAATAACCATGTCCCTTTCCACCCTGGTAGTGTCAGGCTGCCACTGCTGGTTGTATCTGGCTGGAGAAGTAATTAAAAGTAAAGTAATTAAATAATTTTAAAAAATGGCGTGGGGTCCCCCCTTTTTTCCTTCTCCAGCCAGATACAACCAGCAGCGGCAGCCTGGCACTACCAGGGTGGGAAGGGACACGGTTATTGGCCCTTCCCAGCCTAACAGTAACAGCCTGCAGCTGCCCCAGAACCGGACCCTCAATTTAGAAGGTCCGGTCCTGCGGGTACCCGGCTCTTCCCGACACCCCTGGTGGCGGTGGGTGCCGGGGGAATAGATGTTGGGGTTAGTGCTGGCCATACCGGCCAGCACTAAGCCCAGTATTAGTAATCAGGGCCGTCTGTAGATAGCCGTGATTACTAAAACTGCAATGTTGTAAAAAAACACACACACACACTTATAAAATATTTTATTGAAATAAATACTCCCCCAGACCCCTGTTTGACCATTTTATTTAAAAAATAAAAAAACTGGTCCGATGTAATCCACCGAATCCGACGTAGTCCTCAGCATTCACCATCCTGAAAAATAGAAAACAAACAAACAAACAAAAAACAAACAAACAAACACAAACCACTTACCTCCTCAGGCTTCTTCTTTGTAGTGATTCCTCCCGTCCAGCAGGTGGCGCTGTGGTACAACTTACTCTCAGCGCGCTGTCTTCCGGCTGGACGGGAGGAGGGAGCTGCCAGCGAAGGTAAGTAATGTCTCTGTGTGTATGTCTTTGTCCTTTTTTAAAAAAATTTGGGCACTTGTGTAAACCAGGCACCCTCCGCTCTTCAGAGCCTGGTTTTCTCCCATAGACTTCAATTATGCTCGGGTGCTCGGCTGAGCACTCGAGCACCCCTGAGTGTACGAGCACCGTGGTGCTCGAGTATCACTATTTATTATCCCTGTACTGTGACATCACTGTATTTATTATCCCTGTACTGTGACATCACTGTGTTTATTATCCCTGTACGGTGACATCACTGTGTTTATTATCCCCGTACAGTAAGGGGACTGGGTGATTAGCTTATAGTGTGTGGAGTTAGGGGCGTGGCCTAATGCTGAAAAAAATATGTCCCTCTTTGTCTCTTTACAAAGTTGGGAGGTATGGTTACCTGCGACAGTGCGGCAGTATTGCTGCGCTGGCCGGGAAAGGGCTGTATGAAGAGCGCTCAATGAGCCCTCTTCATACAGCGCAGCTGTCTGCATTGGTGATTGAGCGGCCTAATTTAGTAAAAATAAGATAAAAATAATAAATATTATACTTACCCTCCGGTCTGCGCTGCTCCTCTCACTCGTTCCTGTCTTCTAATGACAGCCGCGAGAGAGCGGCGCATTTAATGACGTCATTGCGCAGCGAGCAGCTGTCATTAGAAGACAGGAGCGGAGCAGCGCGGACCGGAGGGTATGTATCACCCTCTCAGCATTGCCACCTGGTCTAGTGTCTACTCTGGGCACTGCCACCTTGTCTGGGGTGGCAGTGCCCAGAGCAGACCCCAGGCCAGATGGCAGTGCCCAGAGCAGACCCCAGATCAGGTGGCAGTGCCCAGATCTGGGGTCTGCACTTGGCACCGCCACCTGGCCTGGGGTCTGCTCTGGGCACCATCATCAGGTTTGGGGTCTGCGTGCGGGGAGGGATGGCATTCAGTGTAATGCCAGTAGCCATCTTAGCTACTGGCATTACACTGATTGGCTGGCCGGGTCACATATCACCGGGTGCTATGCACCCGGTGACATGTGACCCAGCCAGTGTTAGACAGGGATAGCTGCTGCATGCAGGGACAGCCAGTGTAGGGAGAGAATCACGCTAGGCAGGGATAGAAATCGCTAACCAAAGACCCAAAAGCCCTTTTAAGGGCTATTATATCTGGCACAATGCAATATTTTATTATTTTTGGGGTGTTTAAAGGTGGTGAAAATAGCACTAGGTGGCCTGCCATTAATGCCACATGTGCTGCTGGTGCTGCTGCATGCTGTGCGATACTCTCTGTATACTATATACCTGACATACTTTGCTATAATTTCTGCTGTTAAGCCCACAGTACTTCTTTTGCGTCTTGCTGTATAACATTTGCGCAAGGAGGGACTAGTGTAAAGATAGAATTTCTATAGGCAGGGTTAGTATCTTTGTTCAAAAGACACAAAAGTCCATTGTTAAATCCTTCTGCATTTTTTTTTTTTGGTGGCAAAAAGAACCCAAATGTGCCCTGTCAGTAACGCTAGGTGCACAGCATATTACAACCATTCAAAAGTCTATGTAGCTGACATCCGTTGTTCCATTTAATACCGATAATTTAGGCCGCAGTTCCTCATTTGCGTCTGAAGTTTAATTTGCCCAAGGAGGGAATTAAACTATAGGGATAGGATTTGGGTAGGTAGAAAGATTGTTTCTGTTCCAAAAAGACCAAAGTCCATTGTGAAATACGTCTGTTTTTTTTTTTTTTTGGGTGGCAAAAAATACCCCATGTGTGCCCTGTCAGTAACGCTAGGGGCACAGCGTATTACAACCGTTCAAAAGACTATGTAGCTGACATCCGTTGTTACATTTAAAGGGAACCTGTCACTTCCAACAAACGCATAGAACTGCCTGCATTACCTTAAATTCGGCCCCAGTATGTTCCTAGTGATGCCTTTTATACAGTAATTTGATCCCCCAAACTTCATGAAAACGCGGTTTTAATCGCCATTCGCGCTCTCTCTGCAGTCAGGTTGAAGTCAAGGGGGCAGCGGCCTCCTTGCTTCAAGTCATGTAAAGCATGCCCCTTTTACCACTGATTGACATCCTCTGTGTGGCGATCCCGGCTCCTGCGCTCTGCCTCTGCAGCCACACTCACGCTCAGGAAATGCGAGCGTTCAGGCGTGCGTACCAGAGGATGGACCGACGGGCGATCGCGCGCTCGCTCACTGGAGCATGTGCAGTGGGCAGTTTAAAGCCGGCGAAGCGCAGGAGCCGGGATCCCAGGCCACACAGAGGACGTCAATCGTTGGCAAAAGGGGCGTGCTTTACATGACTTGAAGCAAGGAGTCCGCTGCCCCCTTGACTTCAACCTGACTGCAGAGAGAGCGCAGATGGCGATTAAAACCGCGTTTTCATGAAGTTTGGGGGATCAAATTACTGCATAAAAGGCATCACTAGGAACACACTGGGGCCTAATTTAAGGTAATGCAGGCAGTTCTATGCGTGTGTTGGAGGTGACAGGTTCCCTTTAATACCGATAATTTAGGCCGCAGTTCCTCATTTGCGTCTGCAGTTTAATTTGCCCAAGGAGGGAATTAAACTATAGGGATAGGATTTGGGTAGGTAGAAAAATTGTTTCTGTTCCAAAAAGACCAAAGTCCATTGTGAAATACGTCTGCTTTTTTATTTTTTTGGGTGGCGAAAAA